>PVJA010045490.1:0-15611 GCA_004027025.1 Myocastor coypus
CTATGCAGTTCAGGCTGGCCTTGAGCTCACTTTTGTAGCCCAGGCTGGTCTCGAACTCACACCGATCCTCCTGCCTCAGCCTCCCAAGTGCTGGGATTACAGGAGTGCACCACCACGCCCGGCTTAGAATTTTGAGTTTGAAGCTAGCCTGGTGTCTTAGTTACTTTTTACTCATTGCTGAGACAAATACCTGACACTCAAGAGGAAGGAAGGAAAGGTTTATTAGCTCACAGTTACTGGAGGTTTCAGTCCATACTCAGCTGGCCCAAGGCTGAGTGGAACAGAGCAGAGAGCATCCAGTTCATGGCGGTGGAACAGCAACAGAATGGTGACAGAGGTAGCCAACCAAACGGGAGCAGAGAGCGACAGCTCTAGTTTATCTCTCTGTCTCTCGTTATATTACAGTTAGGCTCTCCGCCTCCGCATCTGCCTTAGGCTACACCCATAATCCCAGAAGTACTTAGACCCATAATCCCATCGGTGCTAAAACCCATAATCCCAGGGATCATGGATCAAGTTTTAAACTCTAGAAGTGCCCGCCCTCTGACTCATGAGGCTTTGGGGGGACAACTAGACATAAACCATAACACCTAGGTTGCATAGCAAATTCAAAGACAGCTTGGGCTAAATAGCAAGGCCCTACCTCAAAAACTGAAAGAAATTTTAAAATAATGTATCTATCAAATAACATTTTCTTAAGAATTTTTGCAAAGAGGAAGTTTGAAAAAGTTTAAGTCAGGTGACTGCAAAAACTTGAAGACTGAAATGTTTGGTGTAAACTTTACTGAAGATCAGAATAAGAATTGTGTTTATGCTTATTTCTGTTTTCTTTACAATGAACCTCACCATTGTGCTGATTTAATGAAGTTAGTTTTTCTTTCTCTGAAAAGCTCACTTCTAGTACTTATCTTGAAATAGACTGATTTTTTTTTTTTTTTACTGATTTCTGATGTAATTTATTATGTTAAAGATTTCTCAATTCAAAGAAAACTCAATAATTAAAAATTGCAGAAGGGCCCGGCGGCATGGCTCAGTGGTCTAAAGCGCCTCCTTGGGAAAGCTTGGGAAGCTTCAGGGACCGCAGTTCAATTCCCAGCACCACATGCTGCACCAGCCCTGCCCTCGGAGCGGGCTGAGCTGGCCATAAAAATGAGTGAATAAACAATTAAAGGTTCTGAAGCAAGGGAAAAAAAAATTTTTTTAAATTGCAAAAAATGTAGGCTAATGTCTAAAAAATGCAGTCATACTTCCATGGCTTGGTGCATTCCAGCAGGGCACACTGGCTGGCATAACTTTCCAGATAATTGAGCAGTTCCTGGTCAAATTACTTGGCCATACAGAATAGAAATCCTGCTCTCAGAGGTAAAGCCCAGAAACAGTTCCACTTCACTGTGTAGGACTCCGTGGCTGATTGCAGTGGTGTCTGCATTGAATTCAGCAGTGGTCTAGGGAGTGAAGCTCATCAGGGGCCAGGACAGACTGTGGGGTTAGTTCACCTCTGAATAAAATCAACCAGATTGAGGGTACCAATGTTCTCTGCACAGTAACCTTAAAGTCTCAGCAAGCTTTTTCAGGTGTTGCTCAGCCAAAAAAAAAATAATTCTAGTTAACTATAGCATTTTATTTTCAAGTTGTTAGGTCCAAATAGTTTAGAACATATTTAATGTTCTAGTAACATAGTAATATTTGAAGAAAATAACATGCATAAGTTGGGGGAGAAAAATAATAGTTTATTTCATTCTTAAATAATCGAAACTATTTACTAAAGGGATGTGGGTGCCTGTGGGACACTGCACAAGTTCTCAGACTTGGGGATCAGATCAGACTCTGCACTCCTATTTTCTGTCTCACCTTGATTTGTATGTAGTACCTGCTTGTATGTAATAGCTTCTAATTACTTTTGTTTGTAAAGCCTTACTTGTAAGTTGCTGAAAGTATAGGTTCACAAAGATAGATTAAGAAGGTGTTGTACCACAACTTAATACTAGAAACTGTGAACCACCACTGACATGCTAAGTATTATTAGAGCTCAGGAGAAACTGATATCCTAAAGGATGGTGCTCTGACACGCTCAGCTAGTGAAGCAGTCTTAACCAGATCTCTAACATTCTCTTGCTTCTTTTCCAAGTATAGGGAGGGTTCAAGCTCCCCAAAGTTTTCTTATCTAACAGGAATTTTTTTTTTTTTCAAAATAAATACAACAGTCTTAGAGACTGGGCATGGTAGCATGCACCTGTAATCCCAGCACTTGGGAGGCTGAAAGCAGGAGGGTTACTATGAGTCTGATATGTGTAGACCCTAAGACCATGTAGATCCTGCACTAAATACATAAAGAAAAAAAGAAATACAATTATCTTAAACCTCTTCCTTGAGAGACTCATCAAATAACCAGCAAAAACTAACCAACAGTGGAGTCTTCTTTTCAAGAGCAGCTATAGACGTTACTCTGAGCTATGTAAAGTCTGTCCCAAGTGAAGTTCCGCCCCTCACTTTCATGCAGCTTATCAGAACCCTTCCGTGAAGAAGGCATTTGAGCTCTAACCATCTGGCCCTTTCCTTGAGTTTCCAATTTTGTGTAGCTCCCATGTTCAAGTGCATGTTAAGAGAAATCTGTCATACTTTTGTCTTGTTAACCTGTCTTTTGTTATGGGGGGTCTTAGCCACAGCCCTTTATAATAGGCAAAAAGGGGATCACCCCCTTTTCTGTCCCTCCATAACACCCATATGGGTTCTCCACCTTAGCTATATAAATAACTATAAGTAAATCTTGAAACCAGTGCTGAATACAGAAAGCATTTACATTTTATGGGCAAGATATTCATGTTCCTGTAAAATTCACTAATGCAGGGCTCATGAGCTAGCTCTGCAGTCTAAAGCACCTACTTAGGCAAGCTTAGGCAACCTCAGGGACTGCGCTTACATCCCCTGTACCACATGCTGCATCAGTCCCCCACCCCCGCCCCCTGGTAGGCTGAGCCAGCTGTAACATAAATAAATAAAGTTGGTTTTTTTGTTTTGCTTTTTTTTTTTTTTTTTTTCAAATAGGCCAAGCATGGTGACGCATGCCTATAATCCCAGCACTCGGGAGGCTGAGGCAGGAGGACTGATGTGAGTTTGAGACCAGCCTGGGCTATAAAAGTGAGCTCAAGGGCAGCCTGAACTGCATAGCAAGACTCTGTCTCAAAAAGACAAAAATAAAATAAAAATGAAAAGAAAAGAAAATTCAGTAGCACCCTAATCCCCAGTGTGATGATATCAAGAGGTGGGGCCTTGGGGAGTTAATTAGTCATGAAAGTAATTACCTTGTGAATGCCACTAGTGCCTGTGTAAAAGAAGACATACAAGAGCTTTGCTTTCTCTTCTCACATGCAGCAGGAGATGGATGTCTCCATGCAAGAAAAGAGCCCTCACCAAAAGAACTGAATCAACCAGCACTTCATTCACCCTTAGACTTCCTGCCCTGCATCACCATGAGGAACAGATGTCTGCTGTTTAATCCATCCTTCTATGGCATTTTATGGGAGCAACAAGAGCTGCCCCAGACAGACTAAGGCCTCCCATGAGTCTCCTCTTGCTGAGGTTTCAATAACCTGCTAAACTTGAGTGACGAGATCTCTGCGAGTATGATAGCCCTGTCAAAAGCTCTACCTCCCACGAAGGCACTCCTAGTGTTTTGCATCCCATGCCTCTCCTAGTGTCCTGTGACTTTGACTAGTTGTTGCATTAATTTTCAGCCCATTTAACGAACTTGTCGGTGACATAGTCAGAGACCACCTCAGGTACAGAAGACAAACTCCTGGGCCTTTGACCTGTGTTATGGTTTGTGTACAGGTATCCTCCAAAAGCCTCATGCAGTCATGGAGTGGCTTGGCTTCTAGAGTTTGTGATTGACTGACAACCCACTGGGATTATGGATGTGAGGCTGCTGGGATTATGGCTGTGAGTACCACACCCCATCTGTGGTGGGTAGCCTGAAACTTAAGGGAGACTTGCTCTCTGTGGTTGTTGTTGCTGTTACTCCTCCCTTTTTATCTTGCTGTTTTGCTGCCTTCTGCCACAAATGGCCCTATGCCATGTGCCAGTCAGCCTTGGAACCAACTGAGTATGGACTGAAACCTCCAGTAACTGTACTCTAAACAAACCTTTCCTTCCTTCATTTTGATTGTTGAGTATTTGTTCCAGCAATGAGAGAAGAGTAACTGAGACAACCTGTTACTCATTATAGTCATGATTTGTGTTTTCTTCTATGGTAGTCGGAGCTTTTAAAGTGATTTTTAAAACAAAATGAGACAAACAAAAACCAGACTTCATTTCGGTCTACAGATGCATATTAGGTAACTAAAAGCAGAACAAAGCTTGACCTTCATTTTATATCTGCCTCTTTTGTTACCTTAAAATTTCTGGTCAGATCCCTGTTCATCTCTGCATATTAGGTAGATTAATTATTTAGAGAGTGTCTGAAAGTTAGCAAAGCAAGACTGAAACAGGGTCTCACTATGTGATACTGGGGATAGAACTCAGGTTCTTGCTCTTGCTAGGCAAGTGCTTAGACCACTGAGCTATCTCCCAAGCCCTAACAAAGCAAAATTGACTAACCCTAAATATATATAACCTACTTTGTCCCCCTTCAAGACTGAGGACATTGAGATAAGACATTTATAAGGGCCTCCAAACACCCATGAGCACCCAGACATCTCACACTGCCCTACATGTGCTTTTGCCTTGGATTCTAGCTGAGCTTCCACAAGTATGAGACTGCCCAAGTGGAGACCATCATCTGGAGACCAATTGTCCCTCATACAAAAAGATCTCTCCAAGCTGGGCTGTGGTGGCTCATGCCTCTAGTCTCAGCACTTGGGAGGCTGAGGCAGGAGAATTGGTGCAAGTTCGAGACCAGCCTGGGCTACAAAAAGTGAGCTCAACGCCAGCCTGAACTGCATAGTAAGATCCTGTCTCAAAAAGACACCCACAACAAAGATCTCTCCAGAGCCATCTTGCAGATCCAGAACTGAGGTGACGATTAACTGGACCCTGCCCATCTGATCTGTAAAGTCGGCTCATGGCGTTTGGTTAGCAGACTGAAGCTAATCATCAGACCTGTGTCCCTTTAGCTCTACAAGCTGAAGTCTCTTTTCAATTTTTTCTTCCTTGATATCTGTCTAATAAATCTTCCTACACTTCACACTGACCTACTGTGATATATTTTCTGTGATGAGTCTGCGAACCTGCCCAGAGTGAGTTTAAGTCCTTATCTCCCCTTGGAGGGACCTCATTAGACCTTGCCTGGAGACATTGCCTTAGTTTCTCATTCTGTAAAATGAGGGTGACAATTTATACAGAGTTCAAAATGAGTTATGTTGATAGCTATCAGAATAGCTATTATCTGAGTTATTTTCTTCCTCCCTTACCCTCCCCCTCCTTTCTCTTTTTTTGTTTTGGTACTGAAGACTGTAGATTCAACCCAGTGCCTTGTACATGCTAGGCAAGGGCTCTAGCACTGAACTACAATCCTAGCCCTTTATTTTATTTTATTTTGTTATTATTTTTTTTTTGTCTTTTTGAGACAGGATCTCACTATGCAGTTCAGGCTGGCCTTGAATTGACTTTTGTAACCCTGGCTGGTCTTGAACTCACACCGATCCTCCTGCCTCAGCCTCCCAAGTGCTGGGATTACAGGCATGAGCCACCACTCCCAGCACCTAGCCCTTTAAACTAGAGGGGTTTTTTTGTACTGGAAATTGAACTCAGGACCTTACACTTGCTAGGCATGCATTGTGCCACTAGGATATAGCCCTGGCCCTCCTAGGCCTTTACATTTTTGTCTTTCTTTCTTTCTTTCTTTCTTTCTTTCTTTCTTTCTTTCTTTCTTTCTTTCTTTCTTTCTCGCTTGCTTGCTTGCTTGCTTGCTTGCTTTTTTTTGAGGCAGGGTCTCATTGTGTAGTGTAAGTAGGTCTTGAACTTGATTATACAGCCTAGGCTGTCCTCAAACTCATGGTGATCCTCCTAGCTCAGTCTCTTGAGTGTGAGATTACAGGCATGTACCACTACCCCAGCTCTAATAAGGTCTTGATAAGTTGCCCAGGTTGGTCTCAAACCTGCAGTCAGCCTGCCTTTCTCTCTAGTTATTGAGATTAAAGTCATGTGCCACTACTCAGGCATCTTAGAGGTTATTGGTTAAGAAGGATCATTAAAAAATTTTTTGGAGAGGCTGGGGAGATAGCCCCGTGGTACAAGTGCCTGCCTGGCAGGTGTAAGGTCATGAGTTCAAATCCTGGTCCTGCCAAAAATAGAGTTTTTTGGAGTGCCAAAAATGTTCTAGGCCCTGACCTCGGGGTGTTGATATGTTTATACTCATACTTTTTAAAAAAATTGAGATAGGTTCTTAATGTGTTGCCCAGGCTGTTCTGGAACTGCTGGGCTCAGTGATCCACTTGTCTCTTATTCTCCAAGGAGCTGAGACGTCCACCAAACATTGGAGTAAATATGCTTCATGAAGTTTACTATGTTTTATACCTTAGTTTGTTTTTTTTGTTTGTTTATGTTATAGCTGGCTCAGCCTGCCTAGGGGGGTGGGGCTGGAGCAGCATGTGGTGCAGTGGATCAAACTGTGGTTCCTGCTGCTACCTAAGCTTGCCTAACCAGGTGCTTTATATTTTTTTTTATTTAATTTTTTTTTTTTTGTCTTTTTGAGACAGGGTCTCGCTGTACAGTTCAGGCTGGCCTTGAGCTCAGTTTTGTAGCCCAGGCTGGTCTCGAACTCTCACCAATCCTCCCGCCTCAGCCTCCCAAGTGATGGGATTACAGGCATGCGCCACCATGCCCAGAAATTTAATCTTTTTTAATTTTATTTTTTTTCTTGTTTCAGAACTTTTGTTTGTTTATTTATTTATTTTTATGGCCGGCTCAGCCTTCCCCGAGGGCAGGGCTGGCACAGCATGTGGTGCCAGGGATCGAACCGAGGTCCCTGCAGCTGCCTAAGCCTTCCTAAGCAGACACTTTAGACCACTGAGCCATCTCATCAGGCCTACCTTACTTTAAATATAATTAATTAATTAATTAATTAATTAATTATTGTCTTTTTGAGACAAGATCTCGCTATGCAGTTCAGACTGACCTTGAGCTCACTTTTGTAGCCCAGGCTGGTTTTGAACTGGCACTAATCCTTCTGCCTCAGCCTCCCAAGTGCTGGGATTACAAACGTGTGCCACCATGCCCAGCTTTCTGTATTTTAAAATAGTTCCAGGGGCTGGGGAGATAGCTCCGAGGCACAAGTGCCTGCCGGGCAAGTGCAAGGTCGTGAGTTCAAACCCTGGTCCCACAAAAAAAAAAAAAAAAAAAAAAAAAAAGTTCCAATTCCTAGCATCACTGTGAGGATTCAATGCGCCTGGAAGGTTGTGTAATTCCTTCTGACCAGCATCCAGTATTTGGCTATTGTCTTAGTGGGTGGGGCTTGGAGGAAGCCTGTTTCGCCGGCAAGCAGAGTGTTTTAGCTGACAGGCACTTTGGCACTTTCCTGTTCCAGGAGTGATGAGGATCCAACTGACTTCCAAGCTGCTCAGGTTTAGCCAAGGAAATAGACAGGTGATCTCAGACATGGGCTCTAGTGGGCTGGCAGCGCTTCACATGGGGACATTTGGGAAGATTTGTGGAAAGAACTCAGTGCTGGGAGAAGGAAGGACACAGCCAAGGGAGAGGAAGGTGCCTTCAATTCAGAAGAAGGAAGTAGTTTGACTGGGGATCTTGTGTCCCCTCACCATGCCTGGCACTCACTAGACTATCAAATACCGGGACCACCGGAATGAATGGACCCCATCAGTGGGGGAAGAGAGGAATCACAAGCTCTGGTTTAAACACGGAGATGAAATACGACACACTGGGGGCACCAATTGGATTTGCTGAGTTTAACCAGCAACTATAAGAACCCAGAGCCTCACACCCCAGGCTGCATTTCCTTATGACTCTGGGAGTTCTGTATCTGGAGACAGCTATGAACAGTCCTAGTATGAGGACCAGTTAGACATAGACAAGTAGGCTTAGAGCTGAGGCCTGTGGTCCGAGTCTACTGGGGAAGCCAGAGTGCGTTAAGGGCAAGCGGGCGCCGAGAGCAGAGACAGCAGGGCAGTCTCTGTCTGGTGAACGCTGGAAGGAAGTGGGCTGAGCTCTGATCCGCGGCTAGGCACAGGCGCGATCCCCAAGGCTCCGGCCAATGCCGTCCCCGCTCGTGTGGCCCGACAGGCGGCGCCAGAGTGCAGGTTCGCCTCGTGACTCGGTCCAGAGTCCCGCCGGGCGGAGCGAGGGGCGGGTCTGGCGTCTCCGGGCGCTGGAGCGCCGTGGGAGTCGCGCGGGGAACTGACTGGCCAACGCACGGACCCCTGTACGCCATGGGGGAGCACACCGCGCGGCGCTGCTGCCTGGGCTGGGACTTCAGCACGCAGCAGGTACTGTCGCGCTGCCGGGGTGGTGGGGCGGGCCGGCGGCACCCTAGCCGTGGGCAGGGCCGTCGCGTTGCAGCTTCGGGGGCTCCCGCGTCCCCCCTTCCGGCCGCGCTGTCAGCCAGCTGTGCTCTGCACCCTCGCGCTTCCGGAAAGGGGCCCGGTGGGCGCAGAGTGAGAAGTGACTGGGGCTGTGGCAGCACGGAGGGCAAGAACACGGAGCCGCTCGGCCTGGCCAAGTAGGGACTGACCGGCAGCGCTGCATGTGCGCCAGCGAGCGACCTGGAACCGCATGAAATTTGTTTTTAAAGTGAAATGAGTACTTTGTACAGTGGACTTTGCCTGTCCTTGGTTGGCACCAGCGTGCCCGGGTCATCTGGCTGTTGAAGGTCTGTGCGGCAGGGTGAAAACTTGCCTTTGAACTGGGCGTGGACTCCCCAGGGGCTCGTGACAGTCAAAGCCCTCTCATATGGTCAGAGGAGACAGGCCTCTGCCAGTACCTGATGTGACTGTCAAGTTGCCTTGTCTCGGTTTCCCCATTTGTTCAGGAAAGGAGATATACTCCTGAACTAGGAGCTCTTCATCATTTGGGCCATTATTTGGGCCATTTGGCCTCTAGGTAGAGCCTGTGGGTCTTGACTGGTCTCAGACCCCTGAAGGGAGCCCCATCCTTAACCCCCAGCCACCTCGCTTAGCTTTCCATCCTTAGGACTTTCTCAGGCCTTGCCTGGCTCTGGAACCAACTCACCTATGAACAAACGCTGGTGGACCTTTTTTTGGGAGCAGAGTTTCTACATGAGTGTTTCTACTTAGCCTCGGCTTCATTTCACTAAATCTTTGAGTATGCCTACAGAGTGAGCCGCTGTTGCTATGGTAACAGTGATGCACTCTGACTTTCAAAGGCAATTAGACTAATGTTAGTAACGTGATGTTAGTAACCTGTGGACCAGGAGTGAAGTTGAGAAAAATATTATGGATCATGTTTTAAAATTCCTTTCAGGTGAAAGTTGTTGCTGTTGATGCAGAGATGAATGTTTTCTATGAGGACAGTGTGCAGTTTGACAGAGATCTTCCAGAATTTGGGTATGTGCCTGGTGTGTGGGAGTGAGGGCGTGTGTGTGTGGGTGGGTGGGGGGGGTCATGGTTCTGGGGATCCTGGAAATGTTTATATTCACAGGCTGTACTGTTCTGCTTCCCCAAACTGTAGGAGAGGTGATGGTGATAGACTTCTGAGCATCTTCTTTGTTCTATACCTGGACCTTTTCCCCTCTGCTTTCCCAGCTCTATTCACTCATTCATATGTACATTGTGTGGGGTACTAGAATTCAATGGTTTATTAGTCCTGTTTCTGTTGCTCGTGACAATACCACTGACTGGGAATGGTGAACCTCTTCGACTTTCAGTGATATAAATAGCCCACTGGAGCATAAGTGCCTTAGGTTTGCCACCATTATCATGGACTCATTAATGTTATGTAAAACAGACCAAACACAAAAAGAAATGGCACTGAGGAGTTTTAGGAGGCAGTTTATCATTGGAGGGCCTGACTAGAATCTCTCCCAAAGAGTCTAGCTCTCCCTCTCCCATTGGGATTTTGGGAGTTTTTAAGTGCTGAGGTACTAAGGCAGATTTGGTACATTGTAATTGGAGGCTAGGGTGACAGTATGAGTTGCTAGTGGAGTTTAAACATCTTAAGTTACATTGCATTTACATTACAGTTAAATAAATATGGGCTACACAAAGGATGAAATATCCAGTTATCAAGCTTTTCTGGATATATCCCTTTGATTTTGGCAAGCATTCTTTATTAAAATTTTAATTTCCTGTTAAGTAATACAATACCACAGTTACAAAGAAAATAAAGGAAAGAGGTTTACTTTAGCTCATTGTTCTCCTAAAGATCTGAGAACTATATCTGACAATAGCCTTCTTGGCTTTCGGACTCCTGAGGTGGCACAGGGCATCACATGATGAGGGACAGTGTTCCTACATGTGTGTGTATGTGTGTGTGTGCTTACATAATGTCTTGCTCTCTCTTTATCTTTGCTTTAGGGATCAAAAACAGGGCCTCAGCACATGCTAAGCATTTTCTCTGCCACTGAGCTACACCCTCACCTGTTTCTTTCATAAAGCTGTGAGTTTTCAGCCGTGGAGGGATGATGACAGTATATAATCTTTATCACTTTATTTTTATTAGTATGTATTTTATTTATTTACTCATCAGTGCAGTGGACATTTGGGTTATTCTGCTTTTTTTTTGCTCTTATGAGTTACACTACTACAAACATTCTTCTTCTTCTTTTTTAATGTATTTGGTGCAGATTCTCACTGCACAGTGTGGACTCATGAGCCTCCTGTTTTAGCCTTCCCAGCACTGGGATTACAGGTGTGCACCACTATGCCTGGTGGTCTCCATGGCTGGCTCAGCATGCCTGGGGGTAGGGCTGGCATGGCATGTGGGCCAGGATCGAGCCCAAGTTCTTGTGCTTGCCTAAGCAGGTTCTTAGTCCACTGAGCTATCTTCGCTGGCCTAACATTCTTGTGGATTGAACCATGCCTCCTGTCCCAATTGCATGTATTGAAGCCCAGCCCTCAGTGTGACTACATTTGGCAATGGGGTCTCTGCATAGGTAACTAAGGTTATGTGAGGTTATAAGGGTAGGGCCCTGAGGCCTGGGACTCTTATAAGTGAGACAGCAGATCTCTCTGCCTGTGTATGTGTGCATATAAGAAAGGCTTGTGAGAATGTAGTAGGAAAATATATGTCTGCAAGCCAGGAAAGTGCCTGCCACAGAAATGAAATTTGCTGAGGCCTCACACAGATTTCTGACCTCAGAACTGGGAGAAAGTAAGTGTCTGTTGTTGAAGTCACTTAGTCTATGGTATTTTATCATGGGGGCCTGAGCTAATATTCAAATTTTTGTGTGGATGTGTTTTTATTTCTGTTGGACATTTCTGTAAAAGTTCTGAGTAATATGGTAACTCTGTTCAGCATTTTGAGGAACTGCTGTACCAGCAGGAAATGAAGGTTCCAGTTTCTCTATGTTGTGGTTTGTGCCTAGTTTTTTTCCCCAAAGCCTCACACAGTCTTTGGATGGATTTATGGAGTTTGTGATTAATTCATGACCCAATGCTGGGATTATAGGTTTGAGTGCTGTACCCTGCCTGGTGATAGCCTAAATGCAATATAAGGAAGAGAGAGAGGCTTGCCCTCTGCTGCTGCCCCTGCTCCTCCCTTTTTCTCTTGCTGTTTTGCTGTTTTCTACCACCATGAACTGCTTCCCTCTGCCATGTGCCATTCTGCATTGGAGGCAGCTGATTATGGACTAAAACCTCTACAAACTGAGCTAAATAAACCTTTTCCTCCTTAATTTTGGGTGTCAGGTATTTTGTTCTAGCAATGAGAGAAAAGTAACTGAAACACCCCACATCCTTCTTAACATTTGCTACTTTTCATCTTTTAATTTAATTGTACCGTATTGTATTTATTTATCTATTTATTTTGTGAGACAGGGTCTCTCTGTGTAGTTCATACTGGCCTTGAATTCAGTCATAGCTTGACTGGCTTCAAACTCAGAGCAATCCTTCTGCCTCAGCCTCCCAAGTGCTGAGATTATAGGTATGTGTCCCTGCTGCCAGTTTTAATTTGTTAAATACATGGTGGAAAGTTTGAGTTATAATTTTCATTTACTTGGTAAAGGGAACTTGTTTTTCAGTGAATTTTTATTGGTTTTAAACATTTTCTGCATTTTTTCTAAGAGTATTTTTTGAAAATATTGTAATTGAGGATATTCTATTCACAAAAAGGGCATCCATTAGAAATATATAACTCACTAGGCATAGTGACACACACCCATAATCTCAGCTACTTAGGAGGCTAGTGCAGGACAGTTTCAAGTTTGAAGTCCAGCTTGGGTAACTTAGCATGACCTTGCCTCAAAATAAAAAGAGGGCTGGGTATGTAGCTCAAGGTAGAGCACTTGTCCAGCAATCAGGAGGTCCAAGGTTTACCACCAATACTAAAAAAAATAACATATAATTCTATGTGTTTTGATAGAGGGAGGGAGATCCAGACCAGTGAAGGTACCACTACAATCAATACACCAAATGTTCGGATCGTTGGGGAGTGGGAACATAGCAGCAGTTATCTAATGATAACCTGGTAGTTCTTGAACTAGATTGGTTGTCTAACTGATCGCACAATTGTCTAATGACAGCTTTAACTTTAAGCCTCTTAAAACACCGTTCCTCAGAGTGGTAAGGGTTGGATTTGATCAGACCAGCCCGTCACAGAAGGGTGAAGAATGGGTTCCAAGAAGCTCCCGGGACTTCAAGCCTGAGGAGTCCCTGAACTTCTGTGATGGGCAAGAACTTATTCCTGCAGGCGCAGCACACTGTATAGCTAGCTGGTTGGCTGGCTGCCTCTTGTCCCAACCTCTGGGCTTTCTGAGGGCTGTTAGTCCAACCCCTACTACCATGTTCCTACATGGCTCCCTCATCTGTGACACTACCCCTGCCTTCCTGGCCAGCCCCTCACACCTGCAAGGCTCCCTGGGAATGCCCTTTCTGAGAATCACTAGCTCTGATTCTCAGAATCAGAGGATCCAGCACTCCATCTCGCTGGGGATGGGGAGGTCCCCAGTGCCCTAGTGCTGTGATGTTAGCTTGGCCGTGCTCAGCCTTCCCTGAGGCTCCATTTCAGATCCTCTGTTCTTCTTCCTGCAGGACTCAGGGTGGGGTGCATGTGCACACGGACAGGCTGACAGTTACCTCCCCAGTCCTGATGTGGGTCCAGGTAAGGGATCCTTTCCCTTTTCTGTCTCCATCCTGTGTGACCAGTAGACTTGGTGATTGCTTAGGAAGACTCCAGCTGGCTGCTCATGTAAGCAGCTGGCTGCTCATGTAAGCAGCCAAGCAGATTCAGCTTGGCTGGTGTCAACACTCACAGGCTGAGGGAGTTCACAAAGAGCTAATGGGTGCAGCCACACCTGGCAAGTCCTGCCACAGCCAGAGCTAGGCTTTTCCAAATACCTGCAGGCAGCCCTAAGGTCTCCCTTATACCATGAATTCCAGACAGTGCTTGGTGATCCATGGGACCACAGAACCAAGGATGTGGACAGTATAGATAGATATAATAGGGCTAGGACTGTCTCCTATGCCACAGGTACCTGACTACTGGAAGCCAATTAAGGGCACCATTTATCATGTTTGTCCACAGCTTTTCTCAGTCGTCCATACCTGCTTAACCAATTCTTGCATTAAATTCTTTCTGTTAGAGATAACCAGTGTGATTTCTTTTTCATTGGCCTGAACATGACTGTTCTATAGGAGGACTGGGGTAAAGGATGGTTCTTACCCAGTCAGGCTGAGCCAGACCACAGGAGGTGAGGGAGGTGGGGGTTGGAGGAAAGGTCACTTCCAGGAAGTCCCACGTGCAGGTAAGATGATCTGACAGGCCGAGGCCGTCACTTGGGAAGGTAAACCAGGGATGAGACATCCAGGCCTGAGTGATTTCTTCTCGAGTGGGATTTCTGGTCTTGAGCAACCCCCAAGGCTGCTCCCGCTTTTCCCAGTGTTATGTGAGGTTTGACAAGTAGGATGCACAGTGCACAGCACAGTCAGGGCTGGACGGAGTCCTCTCAGCATGAAGCAGGGATGGGGGTTCAGGCTGAAGCAGAATAGTGTTAGTTCTGTTGAGCACTGCCCTCTAGCCTTGTTGGAAGATGATTCCAGCCAGGTAGCAGCAAGGGCTGGTGTCTTAGTTACTTTTTAATCGTTGCCAAGACAAATACCCGACACTCAAAATGAAGGAAGGAAAGGTTTATTTAGCTCACAGTTTGTGGAGGTTTCAATCCATATTCGGCTGGCCCAAGGCTGAGTGGAGCAGAGCAGAGAGCATCCAATTCATGGCGGCGGAACAGCAACAAAATGGTGCCAGAAGTAGCCAACCAAACAGGGCAACAGAGAGCAACAGCAACAGCTCGAGCTCCAGTCTGTCTCTCTGTCTCTCTTTATATTACATTCAGGCTCTCCGCATTAGCTCCCGCCCTAGGCTACACCCATAATCCCAGAAGTACTTCCACCCATAATCCTATCAGTACTAAAACCCATAATCCCAGGGATCATGGATCAAGTCTCAAACTCTAGAAGTCCCTGCCCAATGACTCCATGAGGCTTTGGGGGGACAACTAGACATAAACCATAACATTCCGCCCCTGGACCCCCAAAGTCTCATACATATCCCTTTTTACAAACCCTTCCATCTGGAAGAGTTGCCAAAGTCCCAGTAGTTTCAGCATTGCTGAAAAGTCCAAATCCCACGTTTCCTCGAAGATCCAAGGCAAATTTTCATCTGTGAGCCCCTGTACAATATAAGAGTCAAACATATCCAACATTCAAAGGCATGAGATAAACATTACAATTCGAAAAGTTGCAAACAACAGGGTAATACAAAACATTGGGACCAACACATGTCCAAAATCCAGCAGGGTAAGCATTAAATCCCATAGTTCCAACTGGAGAATCCAAAGCAGTCTGCACTGAGTTGTGAGCATCATGCAACTCTGCTCCTACAGCACTCTTGGTGATAATTCCCATGGCTTCTCTCTTAGGCTGGCTTTGCTCCCTCTTAGCATGATCCACGTTCCTGGCTTTTCCAAACTTCTGGGGTTTCCACTGAACAGGCTTCTCACTCTCTGCTTCACACACTGCCCTCTCAGGAGCACACTGCCTGGCCTCCCAGGCCTTCTTCTGAAATCGAGGTGGAAGCCTTCTTAAACTAACAGCTCTTGCATTCTGAATGCACCTAAAACCAATGCCATGTAGATGATGCCAGGGTCTGCTGCCAGCTGGAGCAGTAGCCATGCTAACTTCTCTCTTGCTTGTAGGGGTGGAGTGCCTGGATTGATGAACACTCTGATCTTGATTCCTAGGAACAAATTCTCCATGCCGTCACCATTTTGGAACCTGGTTTGGCCGCTGCCGCCATTCTGGTACTTGGGTCTCTGTGGCCTTCTTCTCAAGGCAAAGCCTCTCTCCTTTGCAATTCTGGGGCTGCAAAGCACAGACAGCTGCCACCTCTTGTGATGCCCTCAGGCCATCTTTTTGATTCGCTGGTTCCTTCCCAGCAATGGAGATCCTCTCAGCTCCATCTTTGCAGTCCACAGCTCTCCTGGTGTT
>PVJA010045491.1:0-15609 GCA_004027025.1 Myocastor coypus
CCCAAAAAAAAAAAAAAAAAAAAAAAAAAAGCTTAATTACAATTCATGAAACAGAGCTAGATTGATGAGATGAACTGTAGGACATTTGGATCAATAGCCTCCAACATTGCAAGCTTCACTGGTGGCCCACTGCAATTGTGGAACATTGAACTGTGTATGCATCTGCTTCCTCTCAATTCAAAGGGAGAATTTTCTTTTCTTTCTTTTCTTTTTTTCTTAGCGACATCAATAGGAAGGTGGGTCATGCCCACACACTGTGCTCTATAGAACTATTGTGAGGACAATATGCAATGTGTGAACTGTTAAAAAAAGAAAGGGGAAGAAAAAAAGTAATGTTTACTGAAAGTGTTAATGTTTAATTGTTTGACAAATCTTATTTACCTATATCTATTAATCTAGACTGATCTGATGATGAAAATATGTAATATAACCATTGTTAAATTTAAATAAAAAAGCAAATTTAATGAAAAAACACCAATTGACTTGCATTATTTCCTCATGGTTGTGGTAACAGATGATTGCAAGCTTGGTCATTGTAAAAAAATAGGTGTTTATTCTTTTATGGTTCCAGAGGTCAGAAATTAGAGTGTTTTCACTGAAGCAAGATGAAAGTGTTGGTGGAGTTACGTTTCCTCTTGAAGGTCTAGCACAGAGTCCATTTCTTTGCCTTGTGTAGTTGCTATGGGCTCCAAATTCCTCAAGTGGCCCCTTCTCTCTTCAGAAACAGTGGGGTGACATTTCCTTCTCTGAATCTGTTTCCTTGGGCCCCCATCACAAGGCCCCTTTCTTTTCTGAGTGTAGCTAAATCTCCCTCTGCCTTTCCATTATCAGGGCCCTTGTTAGTGTAGCTAGGTCCCACCTGGATAATGTGGGGTAATTTTTTCATCTGAATATCCTCAATTTAAACACATCTAAAAATATGCCATTGTCATATACTGATTATAATATATATTCACAAATCTCTAGTCTCTTAGCCATTGTCTTAGGGAACTGTGGTGTGGAAATAGTTGATAATACTCCCTGGAGGGAGATGTCATAGACATTCTTTCAAGGAACCAGAGGATTAGGCAGAAAAGGATTCTTTGTAACTGAGGATGTGAGGTTACTCTGCTTCCACACAGTTCTTTGGGTACCAAAGCTATGGGTATTGTTTTTGCAAGAACACCGATGAAGAATAGCATAAGTAATAGTGCAGGGACAGTATATATTTAAGCAGCATGACTCTCATTGTACTTACTTGAAATAAATTAAAAAGTTTTTGTTAGAACAAAAGTCCTATAATATATATTCATGAGGGGCTCAGTGCTTGATGTTGAAAGGACATTAGATAGAATCTCAGGCCTAATGTCCTCTCTACTCTAAAATGAGGAAAATTGATAAAGGAACTCTAAAAGAAAACTGTAAATAAACTAATAAAGAAACATTTACATAGATAAATATATAGCTTATAAGTTCTTTTTCCCTTACTTAAAAATCAGAGTATAAAGCAATAAATACAGATCAGTGTCATAGATAGATAGATGGATAGATAGAATTTGTGACAATAGCAGCAATGCGGGGGAACCGAATTATATAAGAATAGAGTTTTTGTACATTATTAAAATATGCACCCTGTAGACTGTCCTAAATTCATAAAAAAGAAATTAATTCAGCAAAAATTCAAACTACATACATTAATTCAAACTATATAGTACAGGGTCTATAAGATCTCATTACATAGATTAGACTTATAGTGATTCTCTTGTTTTCAGCCTCCCAAGCCCTGGAATTACAGTCACATGCCACCACACCAAGTTTCCATTGCTGTTCAGTGCACCATGATGGAAGGGTGCATGCACATCGGGGACTGAACCCCAGCCCCTGCATCTGCCTAAGCAGGCACTTTAGTTCACTGAGTTATCTGGCTGGTGTTCAAACTATATTTTTAAGTACTGTGGTGTTAATGGCACATTGTACTCTTCTTACCAAATAAAGGCCTAAAAGATATCTATTATAAGAAATGTCAAGGAATTAAGAAAGTACAGTAGCAACTTATTTAACACTAAGGTTGCAGAACTATTTAAGAAAAAAGATGATGTACAGACAGCAAGTAATAAACTAACAGAAAATTACTGCTTGTCAATAATTATTTTAAATGGGAGTGGATTAAACTCTGAATTTTCAGAATGGAGAAAAAAATGAGTGAGTCATATGACACCCAGAGTAGGCTCAAAGGCAGGGAGGGCAGCAAGGAAATGGATGAGAACAGATTTGCTGCGCAGAGGGCAACTACAACAGAGCTGTTGCGGTTATGTTAATTATACACAAAATAGACTTCTAGACACAAATCTTTATTAAGAACAAAGAGTTTCTAATAATGAAATGGGCAAATATCTGAAGGAGATATTTGCTGATATCAGTATTACAGTTGAAAGGTACACAGAAGAGGGTTAAGGAGATAGCTTAAATGCCTGCCTGGCAAGCATAAGTTCCAAAGTCCAATCTCCGGTACCAAAAGCAACAACAATAAAAACAAACAAACAAACAAACAAAAACATAGAGCAGCTAGGAAGATTAGAAAGAAAACAGAAAAGCTTTGACAAACCTGACTTAAAAAAAAAAAAAACCAAAACCTGACTTAAAGCTCTTCTGAAGATATTCTACCCAACAACAGAAAAGTACATAGTTTTTTCAAGTGTGCTTTCCAGTTGTGTATTGAAAATTCTCCAGAACAAAATCACAGCACAAGCTTCAATAAACAAGAATGCAAAACCAAAGGAAATGGGAAAAGAACAACATAAACTAGGAAAATCAACAAACATTTGGGAATAAGATCACATTTACATAAGTACTCAATGCATAAGGAAACAAATCACAAGAAAGCATGAAATAACTGTGCACGAATAAAAATAAAAGCATACCATATCAAAATTATGGCAGTGACACTCAAGAATATTCAGAGAAAAATTACTGATAAGATGGATATCTTTTGGAAAGAAGATTGGAAATCAGTGACTTTACTTAACCTTTCACTTTAAGACACTGAAGGAAAAAGCAAAACTTAATCCAAATCAAGGACTAAGAAGGCCATCATGGAAATTAGAATGGAGATAAAATAACTAATGAAAACAAAACAGTAGAGCAAAATCAATGAAAGCAAAAGTTGTTCTTTTGAAAAGATCAACAAAGTTAGCTTTTTAACAGAAACAGCTAACAAAAAGAGGGGTTTCTTTTACCACTAAAATCAGAGATGAAAGAGGGATTATTATTACTGATCTGGTGCAAGTGAAAAGCAATATAAGATTATATTTATTCATTTATGTATATTTATTTATTTATATGTATTTAGTACAGGATCTCACTACACATATTGGACTCGTGATCCTTCCATTTTCAGCCTCCCAAGTTCTGGGATAACAGATGTGCTCCAGCACTACCAATCTCAATGGATGGCTCAGCATGCCCCTGGGGGTGGGGCCAGTAGACCATACTTCTTCTTTTTTTGGCCAGGGTGGGGGTGGCACTGGGGATCAAACTCATGCAGCAGACCATACTTATTTCTACCAAACTTTTTGGACACATTTGATAGTGTAGAATAAATGCACAAATTCCTATCCAAACTGTTTCAAAAACTATTAGAAAATTTAAATAACATAACAAGTAAAGATGTCCAATTAATAATAATCACAATGTTAAATTAGGTTCAGGTTGTTTCACAGGTAATATTCTAATTGATGTTTTAAGAATTAACAGCAGGCCTTCACAAATTCTTGTCAAAAACAAGTAAAGGATTGGATGCTTCCTACTCATCCTATAGACCAGTTTAGCTCTGAGGGCAAAAACAACATCACAATAAAAGAATGTGTATCCCAACATCTTGTTTGAACACAGATAGAGGATTCGTCAGTAGAATGCTACCAAACCAAATCTAACCCTGTATGAGAGTGACTTCGAAGTACAGCTCTTAAAGTTTGCCTTAGGAGTGCAAAGTTGGCTTCACATCTGAAAATAAGTTAATATAATACTGTATCAACTAAATAAAAGGCAAATACCAGCATTATGTTAAAAAGGACAAAATCTTTGTGAGAGAAGAGGAAAATAAAACCACTTTAACAGTTTAGGAATATAGAACCTCCTCAAGCAAATAAAAGACATGTATGAAAACCCACAGGGACTACTGGAGCTTCGGATGGACAATGGAGTGCTTGTCCCTCTAAGATCAGGAAGAAAACATGCATGCAGCCACTCACCGGCTCTGTTCAATATTGTTCTCTAGGTTCTGCCAGAACAATTAGATAAGAAATTAAATGGAAGACAATAAAATAGAATTAGAACTAATAAATATTTTTATGGTCTTCAGAATGTAAAATGAAGGTAGGAAGATCTACCTATAGGCTGAGGTGGGAAGGTGGCAAGTTTGAGTCCAGCCCCGGGGAAGTTACTGATGTAGGAAGATGCTATCCCCCAACCCCACATCCCCAAAAGAGGCTGGACATATAGCTTAGTAGAAAAGCCCGGGATTTAATATTCAGTTTCAGTGAAAGGAATGGCATACAAAAATCCTTGTATGTCTATGACTAACAATAAATTTTCTGAAAATAAAACAAAGAAAGCAATAGCACTGACAGTAGCATAAAAAGTAAAATTCTTACTGATTAGTGTGACATAAACAGTACAAAAATCCATAATCTAAAGAACACAAGGAATTGCTGAATGAAAGAAATTAAAGATCTAAATAGACAGAAAAAGCATTACGTGTTTATAGAGTGAATAATTTAATATAAGTAAACCGTCAATATTTTCAAAATTAACCTCCAGACTCAACTCAAAGTCAAAATCTCAGCTGACTTCCTTACATAAAATAACACAACACAAAGACCATCTGTTTCAGACTCAGTAACAGAAAGACAGCAATCTAATTAAAATAAGATCAGAAAAGAAACAACATAATTGGCCAATAAGATCCTTATGAAAATATGTTCAGCATCATTAGAAGTTAAGGAAATTCAGATCAAAGCAATAATGAAAAAAAACATTTAAAAACTATTACAGTGACTGTTACTGAAAAAACAACACAGAAATATAAATTGAGAAGTGTTGATAAAACCGGGGAGGAACTGTAGCCTTTGTGCATAGCTGGAAGGGACGGAAAATGTGTAATGTCATTGAAAACAGTCTGGTGATGATTCAGAAAATTAAAGCAGAATTAACATTGACTTAGTAGTCACATTTTGAGCATGTGCACAGGAAGCAAAAAACTTTCGCATGTACTTGTATGTTACTTTCCATTGCACCATTATATTCTATACGCAAAGTATGTAAATAACCTTGATTCTTCCTTCAATAACAGAGGAATGGATGAAAAAAGATGGTACATCTATACAGTGCAATATTATGCAGCCTTAGAAATAATGTGATACATGGGACAGCGAGATGGCTCAGTGGTCTAAAGTGCCTGCGGAGGAAATGCTGAATTATTCCATATTCCTGTAATAACTTTATAGATAAATCTATAAAGATCAAACCTAGACTAGTGGTCTCTAGGGGTAGGAGTAAAGGAAAAAAACATGAATGATCATTGCTCATGGGTGTGGAGGATTTATTTTTTTGAGGTGGGAAAAATGTTCTAATATTGATTATTGTGATAGCTGTATAACTGTTCCCATGTACTAAAATCTACTGAATTGTGCATTATAAAATGGATGTGCTATTTTTATAATAGTATTCAAATTTCCAATAAATCTGCTATTTAAAAAGTTAGGGGAGTTGGGGAGGTAGCTTGGAGGTCTAAACACCTGTCAGGCAAATGTAAGAACCCAGGTTTGATCCCTGGTACCACAAAATAAATAAATAAATAAATAAATAAATAAATAAATAAAGCAAACAAATAAATAAATACATAGCTTTGATACCTCAGGAAGGACCCAGTCCTCACCCCTGTGTATTCAGGTACTACTTCTGGTCAGTAAGGCATGGCTAGAAAGAAAGATGTGATAGCTTGGAGGTAAGCATGCAGAATTTAGAACAAGGCTTCACATTCACTGGATTCCAGGCAGACTATCTGGGAGGCGGGTATGGGAGCAGTGCACATTGGTACTAAAGAAGAGACATAGCAGCCTAGTTCTGTGAGCAGGGTGATGTAAGGAAGGCCACCCAGGTTCTCACGTTCTGTCAGTGAGGCATACATAGGGAGGATTCCAAACAGTAGAAGCACTGGAGTAACACAGGGAGTTCGAAGACTGGGCACACTGCAAAAGGGCCATTAGCAGACTGAGAGAACAAAGGCTATGACAGAGACAATGGATTTCATGACAAATTGATAGAAGGTGACCTGGAATCAGACAGAAGTGATGCATTTGTTGTCAGTGAGGGAGCTGCAGAGTGAGATAATACTGGACCAAAGGGAATGAGGAGCCTCGTGCATAGAGTAGATGGTGTCAGCGAGGACTCAACGTCCATTGCATAAACAGCCATGATGCTGTCACAGTTTACTTCCATATTTAAATAGCATTCAGGGCAGAAGGAGACTTGGAATTTTAGAAATGGGAATATTCCTGATGGGGAATTCAAAGTTTTTTTTTTAAGAATTTTTTTGTTTTAATTTTTATTTATTTATTTATTTTTCTTGTTTCAGAACCTTTGTTTGTTTATTCACTCATTTTTATGGCCAGCTCAGCCCACCCCAAGGGCAGGGCTCGGGCAGCATGTGGTGCTGGGGATCGAACCGCGGTCCCTGAAGCCGCCCAAGCTTTCCCAAACAGGTGCTTTAGACCACTGAACCATCCCGCCGGGCCCCGGAATTCTCAGTTTTAATTGATTAAGTTTAAGTTGTAAAAGGCTGGGGGTTTGGCCAAAGAATGCACCTGGAAGAGATTCCCCTTTAACCAAGAAGGACTGATGTATTCTAAAAACTTGGGATTAATTTTTTCTTTCCTGCATGGAAGTGGAAAGTGTCAGTCACAAGACTGTAACAGAAAATGTCCTCCCCAGCCCCCAGCCAACGTACTTCAATTTCTTAGTTGTTTCTGTTCCAGTTCCACTTGCTTCTGTCTCCTAAACAGAGCTGTTCTCTGAGATGCATATTATAAGACTCAATCCCCAATTGACAAGCCATTCTGCCTGTGTACTTCCCATTTCTTTATCCTGTAGAAGCCATGGATCACCAGATATCAGGGCCTGATGTTTTGGGCATGATCCTCATTAGTGCCTGTCAATAGAAATATAGTTGCCTCCAACTTCTGGGGGTCTTTTCAGCATTTTTGGATGCTGTAACAAAACACTGTGTTCAGCAACAGGTGACAGAGAAAGCTACATTGCCTCATCGTTATGCGGAATGCATAGAGTTCAAATTGCTGGCCATCCACCAAGGAAAGAGAACACCCAAGGAAAGGTCAGAAAGTGTTGAGCTCATGACCACCACAGCAGCTGGACACAGGCTACATTTTCAGGCTGAATGTCACCAGGCCTAAGATTGAGTGTGGCAGTGCCACTAACTGGGACTTTGTAATTTTGGTCAACACTGGATCTTTCAACCCATTCAGCAGACCTGTAAGGAAGTTAAATTAGATAAGCAGTAGGATTCTTTTATCTCAGGTGCACACTGAGGAATCACGTGGCTCATCCTGATCAAGCATAGGAGGGCACTGGCCTTTGAGTGATGGAACTGTCTTCCCTGGCCTTGGCCAGAGTCTGAGAGGCTAGGTTAAAGTCCATGAGGGGTCGAGTGCAGTTACCTGTGGTGTGCCGATGGCTCCTACTCCTGCAGTCACATTTCTCAATTAGCTCAGGATTCTGAACATCACCGTGACAATTGGAACAGTAAAAGAGGGCTCTGGACAATGAAAGCAAAGCAAGAGTGACTTAGGGGAAGTTTTATGCTTAGGAGGTGCAATGCTGACTCAGTATGCTTCCCATTAAGTTGTATTTGCTTTAGTGCTTTTCCTCCATAAAGGGATAAAAAAGTTACCTCTTGACTTCTATTGGAGATCCAGCAATAAAGAACCCTAATGTGTTCTTGCGCAGCTTCAGTTGTGGGGGTGGATTTAGTATTAGACCACTGGAAATGGAAAATAAACAGTCAGTTTTCTCTCTGATTTTTGCTGCAATATTTGATACTGTCATCATCCAGGGCTTCTCTATGCTGTGAACTTAATCACATTCAATATCCTTTGACTGTCAACAGTGGAAAATGTGAATTTAACCTCATTTAATTCTTTGGTTGCTGCTAAATAAGTTGAGGGGAGCCAGGTGGAAACTTGATGGTTATCTGAGTTGCCTTCATAACTGAGCCTCACGGAAGTGCCTCCTAGGATTGTGGCATGAATCTAAGGTGGTTCTACTGGTGCAAGGACATGATCCCTTGCTGGCTTAAACTGGCAAAGGCCAACTAGGCCAAGAACACACAGCTGCCCATCTTGCTGGCAGTGCTCACGCTGGACTACTTTTTGTTATGAGAAACTGCACTGAATCAACCAACTGGATTCAAAAGTTTCTTTTAATTTTCCTGTACAGGTTTTGAAAGTGTACATGTATTTTGATTTTAGCTTTGTGTATTTTTGAAAGCAGCAACCATATGAAATATTTCTATTTCTATATTACACGAACATTTTGATTTTCTGTTTTCATCTGTTTCATATATTTAATACTATCTAATAGATTTCTATATATGACATATTTTGATATGATATGCTATAATTTTTTTGAGGGTTACTTCAACTTCATTCTGTTTACTAGGATATCTTGTGTTTTTCAAATTAATACTACTAGCTTAGTGAAAATTTCCATTGTTTCTTTTTTTTGCATGTTGAAAGTACTCTTTTCATCCTTGAAAATTCATATTGGAATGATGTCACATCTTAATTTTGCCTTCTTTGCTGTTAGGGTAGAACTGAGTAAGTTGCATAATTAGGAAAGGGCTTACACCTACACAAAATCCTACTAAGATCTACGGCAAATGCTGAGTGAGGTTTTCTAGCTATGTTCAGTTGATCCTTAGTGGGAAAATAAGCACATAATAACAGGGCGATTAGAAATAGGACTGGATTTGACCTTGAAAGAGAAAGACCACAGGATTATGGCGCCTCAAGTATCACTGGTTGATCTTTATTACCTAGTAAGCATATGTTTAATGTGTTTGTTGTGGGGGGACCTGAATTCAAGATGGATATATAGCTGTGAAGATTATATCTGATTGTATTTGTGAGATGAGGTGGACTTGAAGGATTATGAAAGTTGGAATTATTGTGTGTGCCCCATTGTGAGTTATGGCGAATTGCTCTGTTTAAAGAATGCCACTGGAATACTTTCATTTCATTATGTAATGAGGGTCAGAATTGCCATCATTTCTCAGCAAGCAATACATTATCTACTATGAAAGCCCCTTATGATTATCTAGGGCTTTTTGCAAGTTGTAGAGGTGATTCACGTGTATCAATTAGAAGAGCAAACCAAGAGTGGGGAAAGAGAAGTCCTTCTCCAGTATTTCAGTACCCTGGCCTGAGGCTTAGCCACTGAGATACTTGCTATTTCCTTTACTAGTAGTGGCTATGGTAGATGTAGTACAGCATGGTGATCAGAATCACGGTACCCAGAGTCAGATTGAATTCACTGGCTTTGCCACTTGGGAGTTGTGTGAGCTTGGAAAATTATTTAACTTTTCAGAAATTTAAGCTTCCTGCTCCATAAAATGAGACTAATAATCATGTCCATGGCATTGCTTGGAGATTTAAGAGTTAATATATCTAACATTCGTGCAGAATATGGGTCATGAACTTTCACTCATGTGAGAAAATGTTGCTATTGATATCTTTCTAAAGTCAAGTTGTAATTACTTTGATTCACCTGTCTTTTCAGTGAGGAAGTTAAGCCTATGCTGGAGTGGGTTCCTCTTGCTTTGGCAGTTGATATGTGCTCAGTATTAATAGTGCCAGTGTCTCTTCCAACTGCTCAGTACATACCCACACTTCTGCTTGTGGTATGTTAACATATTAACAATTCTTTCAATACAGTTTACAGATACCCACAGTCATAAAATTGGAATGAGTCTTCAGACTGTATGATCCATTCATTCCTGAATGCCAGTATATGTCAGCAAGACTTCAGAAAAATTTAATAGGCTCCATGCTTGCAGAGTTTGAGTTACAAAGTCAGAAATGGGATTTGGCAATATCCCTGTCTTTAAAGTTGTGCAAATAGTTTTCATGTGTAGCCTATATTCTCAAAGACCAGAGATATTACCTAAAATTGGTTAACTTTTAGGCCAATTTAAATGCTGAATAGCTGAGTTTGATTTTTTAAATTATTTTAATTTTTCAAAGAGAATGAAAAATAGTAAAAAAAAGCACATTGTAACTCTAAATCTACTTTTTATTATGACATGTAGACAGCTGCTTACAAACCTAACTGAATTGTGTGATTTTCTTAAGCATGGCAAGATTGTCAAATAGAATTTAGCCATTGGAGTGAACTATTCATTACCATCTTATTAATAACTTTTTCTTTAGTAGCCCACTTATTTCTTCTGCATAGACAGGTTCTACAACTTCTATCTCTCTGTTCAGATTTTTCCTTCTTTTGAATATTTCTTATAAAATTATTCCTTCATTGTTCATGTGACATCACTGGATGCTACTAAATATTGAATACTTTTCTGCAATTCTAGGATCTCTAGAGTTAGAGATAAGCTAATTCAATCTCTATTTTTTTATACAGGTAATGAACACTTCTCCAAGGCCAAAGAGCTGACATTACGTCATTAGAATCAGAATATATTGAGTCCAATAGAGCTTGAGTTATGTTTCCATTAAACATACACAAGCAATAGCATAGCTTGAGTTACATAATCAATACCAACATACCCAAGCAACATCGTAGATTGTTCTTGCTTCTCATCCCTTTAGTCACCCTTTGTAATTATCAACACTGAGTCACATTTTCTTCCACCTATGTTTATGTAAATTTTTGTCTTGATCTCTCTTCTTCCCCCCATCTCATGATAAATTTCTCTTACTTCTCATGCTACCCACATAGGGATTCCCAAGAAAGGATAAGGATCAAACGCTTTTGCCTCTTTCTTCATTTATCAGCAACAGACTTTACTTAGGCCAATAGAATTGTTATTTTGGCATATTGTGCACCTGGCTCTGTAAAGCTAGAGATTATGGGAGCATTTTCATCACTAGAAATTTACAGTATTGTTTTATGATCAAGATTTCCTCCAAACCAATGTCATTCAGAGGAAGAGCTCTGTGAAAGTGACCAGTGCTTCTTGCCTTCAGGAGACTAAAACAGAACTAAAGAAACAAAAGCAAAACATTTGTCTCCTGGGAAATCTACTCTAACCACCATCATTAGGGACAGCCCAGAGGAATAACAAAAGCAGAGCCTGTGTGCATAAGAGGCAAGTTTCCAGCAATGTCAAAATACTTAGTTATTACTAAGTCTTTAGAGAAGTCTTATTCCTAAAGATTCCACCAAAAAAAAAAAAAAAAAAAAAAAACACCCAAAACAACAAGAACAACAATAACAACAAAACCCAGTAAAGATGATAAGTCAAGCTGGTACCAGGAACCACCAGTAAGGAGGGATTTATGTTCGATGGCTATCAGCATGAGGTGCATCTTCATGAAGCAGAGCCTGGGGAAGAAGACAAGAAGCTGTGAGGAGAGGTGAGCTAGTGGGACACTAGTTCAGGAGACGCTGACCCATACTTTTGTGCTGCATGTTAGGAAGAAGATAAGCATCTTGGGGAGAAAGGAAGCCACAAATACAGATTTTTCACTTTTGAGCAAATCCCTGGCCAGAAACTCTTAGACAGGGACACAGGCAAGTTGGCAGCAACTAAGTTGCAGCAACTAAGAGTAAACCCTTCTGCTCATTAGATTTGTCATTGGAACCTGGTCTACAATGTGTCCTTCCTGAATACCGTTCAAAGAAAGCAATGTGGAGAGTGGAGAAAGTATTTTACTTAACCTACCTAGAAACCTCAGGGAAACTCATTCCAGCAAAGTCATCAGACAGACGTTGAGTCAGAATTTTATTCTTCAGGCCATCCAAAAAATGTTTTTGCCAAAGCTCTCTAGGAGAAACCTGGGAGACAAAATTATAAGTGTAGAGAACATGAAAATGACATGGAGAATGTTAGAATACATACTGCTAGTCTCCAGTGCATACTTTAAGAAAACCTTAAAGGACAGAACTGAAACTCAGTAATTTTCACCAAGGAGTTAAGTATCAGGTGGATACACCCAGTCTCAGTTTCTTAGATGGTATCTAAGTCTCCTTATTTGAATCAGATTTATTCTTTCTTGCCCATTCCTAATTTCAGCATAGCAGATGGTTTTCTGAGTCAATAGCTGTAAGATGGAAGAGATAATGTGGAATCTGTCTTGTCTTTCTCTGGATGTAACTGTTTAAGACTGCTTTTGAAACATCTTCGTCTTCCACTGACAAAGCACATATTTCAAAGAAAAGCATCTCTGCCTTCTGTCAGTCACAAGACTTTCTTGGCTTAAGTGAACCCCAAAACCCCCACCCTGATCAATGGCAATGTTCATGTAAAAATCAAACAGGTTTCTGTAGGAACAGGAGCTTGAAAGAGAAATTATGAAGCAGTAGCTCCTCCCTGGCCGATATGTCAGGTCTACCTCCTCTTCCTCACCTGGTTGCAAGAAGAACCATTACCACACTGCCTTGACTAGCTCCAGAATGGCAGGTAAAATTCATATTTCTACAACTTATTGGAGCATTTCCACTCCAAAGTTATGGCTGCTTCAGAAAGTCTCCTCAGAAAATCTTGGGGTTTGGGAATCACCCTTCTCAAAAGGGTCGGCTGGTTTGGGCAATTTTTCATACTTCCCTATTCCCTTCCTTCATATTGAGATTAGCAGAATTTCTGGCCATTTCCCAATTTTTGAAGCTAGAGTCCACTTATAAAGAGTACAGCTCTCACCAGGCAGTTTGTAGTACTATTTTAGTCTCATTTCATAAAGAAATTGAATTAGTGCTTTGTATTAGTCACATTCTTTTCCCACCGGGACAAAATGCCTGACACCTTCAGTGGCAAGAAAGAGGCTTACTTTGGCTTATGGCTTCAGGGCTTCAATTCCTGTTGGCTTCAAGGCAGAAGCATGCAGTAGAAAGTTGTGGTGGAAGAAAGCTGCTTGAGCTGTGGCAGCAAGGCTTCAGAAGACAGGAAAAGTAACAGAAAAGGAATACCCTCTCAAAGACGTGGCCCAGTGACCTACCTCCTTCCACAGGGCCCTGTTTTCTAACAACACATTTAGTTCTAAACTCGAGTGCATTAATCCATTGTAATGCTGCTGCTCCATGGTCAGATCATCTTCTGAAAGCTCCACCTCTGAACACGTGAGCCTTTGGGAGACATTCTTATCCTGACCCCAACATACTTCTGATACAAATGTTTCTATCTTTTAAATAACTTAAAAATAGTAACTGTGGAGATGGGGAAATTTTCCTGATAGAGTTTTGAAAAGATCAAAGAGGAAAACTGATGAATGTGGTGTAGCAGACTCTGTGGGCTCAGGTAATCCAGAAGTACTGGACGTAATCTAATTTGAACTACAAGGAAATGTTGTCAACCTAGAGCCAACTAGAAATGCTCTTTGGGGGCCAGGGAGATAGCTCAGGGGCACAAGTGCGTGCCAGGCAAGTGCAAGGTCCCAAGTTTGATTCCCAGTTCTGAAAAAAAAAAAAAAGCTCTCTGTACTACACTTTCTTACAATGTAACTTATATAATTAAGACACATGGCATTTATTCAAGACCTTCTAGTAAGAGGAAGAACTTTATCAATATTAACTCTCCACTTAAGAAAAACACATCGTGAGATTGGTGAACTCAATTTTATACATGAAGGAATGAGAGACAAAGAATGTGAGGGCCTGATTTGAGTAAAATGAGACTCCAAACTCTGGAGTTCTGGACACTATGCCAAAGTCCACAGAATGGTGCAGAATCTAAAGGAGCATAATAAACATTGCTAGTTTAGGACTTCTGAATATGGGTTTCAAGGTTTCATTAAAAGCATAATATGTATATATATGCATACATACATACATACATACATACATACATATTGTGTGTTTGATTTTGTGCAAGAATGTATATAATTGTGCTCTCCATGTATGCATGTCATATATAACTCCTATATTCTATAAATCATCATTTGATGGATATTGTAAGGTTCTTAGCCTTCAAAAAGGTTAACAGTCCAGATATTTTGGGGAAAGGAAACAGAAAAACAGGTATGATTAGTTTTACATCTCTATATTCTATATTTCCTTGGAGGATGCAGCATCTCCATAAAGATTTCATTCCAAGTCTTTGTCTAGGCATGGGTGTACAAGGCACAATGACCAAAGCAGCACATTGAAACTTTTTCTCTTTCTTTGTATATCACCAGGTGAAGGAGACTTCCTTATCAGCAATACTTCAGCCATTCACAGTGGCTACTGAATGAAAGGAAAGGCATGCTTATCAAGGTTCATGCTTATTATCTACATATTGTTTCTTCCTATAGTCACTGAAGAAATTACACAGGAATTCTGTCTGTTCCAGTCAGCATGTTGCTGGTCAGAACTCCTACTTCTTTCCTTTTTCCTTAATGGTACCAAGGAAGGAAGAAGAAAGCATGTGAAACTTTGTTTTGAACAGAAGTCTGTATCAAAGAGAGGCTAAGAGAGACCTCAAGTGTACAGAATGGCAGCGTGGACTCAGAATAAAATGGAAAGCAAGATCACTTTCTGAATGATCTTTGGCAAGGAATACTTGGGCCAGCAAAAGGTTGGAGCTCCTCTTCTGGAGTGTTTCATGAAGCTACCTCTGATGCTGTAGAAGAGTAAGATTGTGGGCCAGAAAATTATTAGTGTGTGTTCACTAATTCATTTTATTTTATTTTATTTTATTTTATTTTTTTTTTTTTTGAGACAGGGTCTCACTATGCAGTTCAGACTGCCTTGAGCTCACTTTTGTAGCCTACGCTGGTCTCGAACTCACACCAATCCTCCTGCCTCAGCCTCCCAAGTGCTGGGATTATAGGTGTGCGCCACCATGCCCGGCTCTACTAATTCACTTTAAAAATCAAGATAATTAGCTTTGATAATGCACAGTTGGGATATAACTGTAAAATGTTATATAGAGAAAATAACACACATAATATAAATCAATTCATGATCATTATTATTACTACTGCATGTACTTTGCTTGAAATAATCTGGAAAATATTGGTTTTAAGTGATTTGCATCAATTTTTATTTAAGTAATTATTTATTATGCTAATTATTATTCTCAGTTTGATTTAAATATCTGAGATATTCATCAGTAATATAACCTTTACCTTTTCACTTTTGGAAACTACAGTGCTTCTAAACTTGTGAGTATTATTTGTACTTGTAAGATTCTGGAATCTACATAAGTAGTAGTTATGATTTATAACTTGTATATAGATACTGCAAGAGTAAGTTAAGTGACATTTTCAAGACAGGAAGTACCTAGAACTTTCATTTAGGTTTCTCAATCTCCTCCCAGGTTAAGTAGAAGTCAAGTTGCTTGGGAACTTCTTGATTTCCTAAGAATAATCCCCTCCTCCTCCTCCTCCTCCTCCTCCTCCTCCT
>PVJA010045492.1:0-15691 GCA_004027025.1 Myocastor coypus
AGTCACAGAAGTTAATCTATGTGGATTTTATAGGGATCAGATTAGCTGCATTCTGTAAAGCCCAGCATTTGATCCCACAAAAGTGGTAATTCAGGTATAGAATTATGTAGCACTTACATGTTCTAGGAATTGTAGGTATCTTTATTAGTTTATAGGAAAAGATATAGGTTTTATATATACTATAAGTGCAAATATATATGTGTGTATATTTCCACTTGTTCTCAGTTTTCTTATTCTCATCACTGTTTTTGCTCTCCATTTTTCATCTTTCTCTGGACAAATCTATTGCAGCTCAGTTTTCTGCTTTTGCAAAAAAAAAAAAATACAACCTATACATTCTGATGTGTATCTGAACTTCATATTGTTTTAATTAGAGCTTTCTCTGATTTTACTCTTTTCTATTTGAAACCTACCACTCTACTGGCACAATGATTTGGAAGAAGAAGGATGAAAAAGAGGGCAGGAGGGATGAGGAAGAGGGAGAGACAGAAGGAGAAAAAGATCCACTGAAAGGGCTTTATTGGGGAAATCTCTGTTCTAACTTGTCAATGGATGTGGAAAGTAGAAAGAGGCTTATTAATATGATGTCAGAAAAGAGTGATAAGGGCTATTTGAAGGGTGGTTTTTAAATTCCTTCATGATACTTCAAAGCAGTGACATAGTTGTAGTGTTTTTCCTAAACATGCTGGATTCCATGCTGGGTACACCCAGTGGGCTTTCAGAAAAATGTATCAAATACTTGGGTTTCTACTGCTGTCACCATCAGAAAGATCATTTAAAAACTACTGTTAGGGATTTAAAGAAGCATCACTGCATGCAAAGAAAGAATCTTTCCCAGCCTATAGCTTATGGACCTGTTCATAATTATCCAGTGCACATGTTGTGTACAAAGAGAATGCTGTCCCTGTGTTCACCTCTCTGTCATCACTGTCCAGGTTCTGGCAGTGTCACTGCATAGCATACATGTCCTGTCCAGAGTCTAAAGGAGGCTTCCCGCATCGTTTTATTCATGTTTTTATGTGGGGTCCATCTTATGTTGTGCTTCTGCTTTGTTTGGCCTAACCTGTTACTTCAGTGCACTCTTTAGGATAATTTTCATACATAGCCTGGAAAATACTGTGTGAAAGATCTCTGTTTTAGCTACTTTTTAGCCATTGCTGGGACAAATACCGGACACTCAAAATGAAGGAAAGATTTATTTAGCTCACAGTTACTGGAGGTTTCAGTCCATGTTTGGCTGGCTCCAAGGCAGAGAGGCACATGACAGAGAGCAGCAGTTCCTGGTGGCAGAGCAGCAACAATAGCGACAAAGGCAACAGAACAACCAGGAAAGCAGAGAGAAACAGCTCTAGTCTGCCTCTCTATCCCTTTAAATTACATTAGGCTCTCTGCCTTAACTTATCAGCCTCAGGTCACACCTATAATTCCCAGCGGTACTCAGACCATAATCTCATCAGTATTAAAACACATAATCCCAGTGGATCATGGATCAAGTCTCAGACTCTAGAAGTCCCCGCCCCATGACTCATGAGGCTTTGGAGGGACAACTACACATAAACCATAACATTCTGCCCCTGGGCCCCCAAAGTCTCATACACATCCTTTTAAAGAATTTTTTATTTATTTTTATTTTATTTTATTTTTTTTTCTTGTTTCAGAACTTTTGTTTGTTTATTTATTTTTATGGCCGGCTCAGCCTGCCCTGAGGGCAGGGCTGGCACAGCATGTGGTGCCGGGGATTGAACTGCAGTCCCTGCAGCCGCCTAAGCTTTTCTAAGCAGGTGCTTTAGACCACTGAGCCATCCTGCCGGGCCCCACATCCTTTTATATAAAAGAAAATTTACTCCATCTGGAAGAGTTGCCAAAGTCCCAACAGTTTCAGCATTGCTGAAAATCCAAATCCCAAGTCTCCTCCAAGATCCAAGGCAAACTCTCAACTGTGAGCCCGTGTACAACAGAAAAGTTAAACATATCCAACATTCAAAGGCATAAGATAAACATTATCCATCCAAAAGTTGCGAACAACAGGGTAATACAAAACATTGGGGCCAACACATGTCCAAAATCCATTAGGGTAAAAGTTAAATACCATGGTCCAAACTGGAGCATTCAAAACACTCTGCACTACATTGTGAGCTCCATGCAGTTCCTTCCTCAAGGCAGTCTTGGTGGTAGTTTCCATGGCTTCTCTTTTAGGCTGGCTTTGCTCCCTCTTTGTACGATCCACATTCCTGGATTTTCCATATTTTTGGAATTTCTACTGAAAGGCTTTTCACTCTCTGTTTCACACATTGCCCTCTCAGGGGCACACTGCCTGGCCTCAACAGCCTTCTTCTGAAATTGAGGTGAAAGTCTTCTTAACCTCAGAACTCCAGGATTCTGCATATGCCCACATGGATGATGCGAAGGGTTGCTGCCAGCTGGTGTAGTAGCCGGGCCTCCTCCTCTCTTGGTTGTAGGGGGGGAGTGCCTGGATTGCTCTTGATTCTCAACATAAATTTGGTTAAAAGCCACCAATAACAAAAATGCCACTGCCCCAACAGTTGGCTGCTTTGCAATATCTCTTGAAAGATTAATCAACTAGACATAAAGCATAACAATCTCCATGCATCCTCAGGTGTGGGTTGGCATAGAACATAGCCTAGAGGGCATACAGATGTTTCCCAAGTTGCTGACCCTTTGCCTGTTTCCTCTCTACCTTGTACTTAAACTTTACTCACCTTTAAGGACAACCTTCCTTCAGTTCCTTCCTCCTGAGGTAGCTTCCAGTCTTCTGCCGCCTGCAGATTGGCGATTTCTATTCTTTCATAGCATTCCTGAGGCAAAAGATCTATTTGTGTGATATAACCTAAGGGAAGTTTGCACCATTTTTTGTTTGATTTTCCTTCATGTCTATGTTGCAGAAGAACAAAATATCCTAATTCAAGTGGATGAATATTGATAACAAATAACTGAATGGAGTAATCTTACCTGTTGAGTTGGTAATGAAAGAGGATAAATGTTGCCTGTGTTTTTTGTTTTTGCTTGCTAAGCCAATGGCCCAAACAAGAGAGTCTGAGATAATTATAGGGGAAGAAAGATTTCTTGGGGAGGATAAACTATTGTCAAAGACTAACAAACGCATTCCATTCATGATCCGCATTAAACATAGATTAAACTCTTACCTCAAACTGTCTTCCAGTATTCAGGCTTCATCTTCTGTGCAGGGAGATCATTTGTTAAGTGAGTACTGTCTAATGCTGATTACCAGGAAGTGGCACACTCTTTTGAATCCCAGAAACACTCCACCAGCAAGGAGCTTCTGGGAGTGCCCAGAGCGTGTAAGAGGCTTAGGCAAGAACTACTATCTTACCCCTCATTCCATAATGAAATGATTATTTAATGGTTCCTAATTTATATACAGCCCCTCTCTACCAATGTTTTTAGGAGTTGAGTAATGCTAGACCAATGTGAGTCTAGGCATCCATACTTGGAGCATTAATATTGCTCTAAATGTATAAATATTAATTGTTAATAATATACAAAAATTAAAACTCTTTATATTTGGTACGTGGGCTTCTTGTAAATTATTATTTTTTTTTTTTATGGACCGCTCAGCCTGCCCTGGGGGTGGGGCTGGCGCAGCATGTGGCACTGGGGGTCAAACCATGGTCCCTGCAGTTGCCTAAGCTTGCCTAAGCAGGTGCTTTAGACCACTGAGCCATCTCACCAGCCCTCTTGTATTAATACTTGATTCTAGTTACTGCAGTCTGTTCTGCCACGCAAGTCCATAGGGTATTATTATCACTTTTATTTATTCAAGAAATACATTTACATTTTTTTTCATTTTACAGATGCTATTGGAGGTGGAAAAATTAGCACTTGTATATGTTTAATATTAATATTTTACTTAATAAAGACAAGCCGGGCGTGGTGGCGCACGCCTGTAATCCCAGCACTCGGGAGGCTGAGGCAGGAGGATCGATGTGAGTTCGAGACCAGCCTGGGCTACAGAAGTGAGCTCAGGACCAGCCTGAACTGCATAGCGAGACCCTGTCTCAAAAAGACCAAAAAAAAAAAAATAAATAAAATAAAAAAATAAAGACAGACATCCTTCGAACTTATTGCTGTTAATGCAAAAAGTCAGGGAATTTATAACAGCAGAATCCTGTGAGTGCTGTCCTGTCTTTTCAAGGATTTGGTTTTAAGCACCTGTTTTCTCAACTGTGGGGAGCACTGAGTTCAGAACAAAGACACTTTTGCTAGGTGCTAAATGCTGTTAATTGTCTTGGGCAAGAAGTTTTTTGAATTTAAGGCTTAGAATTTCAGCTGCTAAGTGAGAACTGTAGATTATGGTACAATCTAGATGATTTCTGAGTTTGCTATAGTTATTTAAACATATAACTGTGTTCTATATATATCCTGTATTCTTTACTCAATCTCTTGCCCTGCTTTGCATTCCCTAGAGAGGCTCCTACCATGCTAGCATACTCAGGAGGATTCAGGCATCCATCCAAGAATGTAAGAACTGAAAAATAAAAGGGCTTTAGCTCATAACAAACTTCTGGGAGATAAAGTAGTTCTCAGACTAGTGTGGCTATATATATATATATATATATATATATATATATATATATGATAGATATTAATAGACATTTTTACTGGTTTCCCAGCAGTCCTACACCTCTCTCTCTCTCTCTCTAACTTCTTGTCCCTTTATAGAGTACGTGCTCTATTTGTAGTCGAAAGTCTGAAAATATCAGACATGCATTATAACCACTGCTTTCCAATCTAAGGAAAAGACATGGGACCAAGTCTTGGAGAATGTGGTCTGAGAAGTCTGAGGCTGAAAGTTTGAATTTCTCTTTCCTAAAAAGGTAGAAAACCTGGGCAACAAACCCTGTATTCTTTGCCCAATCTCTTGTTCCGCTCCCTGTCCCCCAGAGAGGGTACTGCCAGGCTGGCATGCTCAGAAGGATGCAGACATACATTCAAGAGCTTCAACTAAGAAATAAATGGCCTTCAGTTCATGGCAAACTTTTGCGAGATAAACTAGTTATCAGCCTAGTCTAGTATAAATTATTCATTTAAAATAAAACAAATATTTTGCCTGTCCAGAAGATTTTAGTTGTATATGTTATCTATGCACATAGAGACTGTCTCAGGAATCGATGGCATTAGACCTTCTGTCTTTAACACATTCGAGACAATAAAAAATAGACACACTACCTATGATCATAACAATATGTTATATGAGAATTTATGTGCAATCAAATGAAAGTTCTGAGTTTGAGAAGTACAATACTTAAAAAAATTAACAAGTTTCATTATAGACTTTACATGTTTTATGTGTTTAGTGCAGGGTCTACATGTCTCACTATGTAGATCAGACTTATAGTGATCCTCCAATTTTCAGTCTCACAAGTGCTGGGATTACAGGCATGGGTCACAATGCCCAGTCTCAATTCATGTCTCCTTGGAACCTGGGAGTGGGGCTGGTGTAGCATGCTGGGGATTGAACCCTGGCAGCTGCACTCTGCCTAAGCAGGTGCTTTAGTTCTCTGAGCTATCTGGCCAGTCCTCATTATAGATTTTATTACAAGAAGGATTAACAAACTTTCATACTTAATTGCTATACAGTTATTAATAATTATGAACACAGCCACACGCAATGGTACGTGCTTGTAATCCCAGCAATCTAGAAGGACAGGGAAAGAGGACCAGAAATTTGAATCCAGCGTAAACAATTTAACAACTTCAAGAAACTCTGTTCCATAATAGGAATTTCAAATATGTAGCTTCTCAAAGGCTTTAAATTTTTTTATGTGTGTGTGTGTAGGGTCTCATTATGCAACTCAGTTGTACTAATCCTCCTGTTTTCAGCCTCCCTAGTGCTGGGATTACAGGTGTGTGCCACAAAGACTTTAATCTCAAATAACAACCCCTCTCCCTGAAAAAACAGAAAGGAAAAGTTCATGACTGTGCATATGCTTCTGTGCCTATTATCCAGCCTAAGGAATATAGCATTTAAGGAACTTGGAAGAAGTTGCATATCCTCAAATATCTCTTATTTCACTTAGGAACCAGAATTTTATATTTGACTGTGTTCACATTTGTATCATACATTTGTGTATTTATTTTATTCAATACACAAATTAAATTTATATAATAAAATTAAGCATAGTTGTTCATTAATAGTTTATCATTTTTATTTTTTTAAATAAATGGTATTGAGCATGAAAGTTATGTCTTACATTTTAATTTAATATTCGTGCTTTTTGCCTGTATTGTGAGAATCATTTCTGGACCAAGGTTGTTTTTGTTTCTTTTCTCATCTAGCAGGTGTCAACTTTGTCATCAGCGACTCCTGAGAAGACACTGCATGAAAAGTATTGCTCCCTGTACAGGTGCCACGTGCTGACTAATCGCACCTCCGGAACTCCACCGATTTACTTCACGACTGGAGTGTGTTTCCCCAGATCAATTCCAATGGTCAGAACCTGGCTTTTACATCAGCCACACATTCCCTATACTCTGCTTATGTGATTCCTAAAAGTCAACAGAAACGAGTCACCTCTGCCTTTCTCTGGTAGCTCTCACCAGGAGATTTTGTAATGTATTTTCTCCTCTGTGAGAGCAATTTTAATTTATAACCCTGATAGCAGACCTTTCTGAGGCTCTCTTCTGGCACTGCACTGCATGCCCTGCATTCAGAAACCAAACCTGATGTGCTCTACCCTACAAGGTCTAGTGCTTGGCTCTGCAACTTGGGTCTGACATGCCTGCTTTATCTCAGACCTAAGAGAAGTGCCTGATTTTTTTATTACCAGTCTTGTTATTATTAGACAATATGGCATTACTTTCATTCCTCATTAATACTTCTTTTCAGAGATGCCTTGTTGTTTTACCTCTTTTGTACCTAGGCAAACATTATTCCATTGTTAGTATATCTACCATTCACTCTTTTGCCATATCTCATGAAATCAATTTAAATTTGCATATGTTACACGTTTGCATGGTGAATGGTAAGTTTGTGTAACTGTTAATACATTAATTGGTAGTTAATACGTCTCCCAGCCACACACTTTATATATAATGCTATACAACCATAGCATAGCCTTAGCACACACACACTATGCTCTAAAATCTGTGAATGGAAAAAGCTGACATTCAGTCAAATAAAATGATTTTAGAATTACATGATTTATCCAAGAACAAAAAAAAAAAAAAAAATAACTCCAGACTGCCCATCCTGGCTGTGAAGCCTGCCAGGGAGGATCAAAAGCCCTACCAACACATCACCAACCTTACTTCCACTGAGTCCAGCTGCCTGTCCTCACCATGAAGACTCCTGGGGAGACCTGGTAGGCTAGCCACACCTCCCCAGCTGTCAGTTTTACTGAGTCTGATCCCTGTCCTGTCCCTGATGGCTGCTCTGTATCCTCTTCGGCCTTAACTACACCTTCCCAGCCTTACTGCCAGAGTTCTGTTGAGCCCAGCTACCCATCCTCAACCTGATGAACAACATGGAGTCCTAACTACCACAGCAACGTGTAGGAGCCTTGCTCAGCACTACTGTCTCAAGTACTCTTCTCTCATTGCTGGGACAAATACCCAACACCCAAAAGAAGGAAGAAAAGGTTTATTTAGCTCACAGTTACTGGAGATTTCAGCCCATATTCACCCAGCTCCAAGGCTGAGTGGCACGTGGTAGAGAGCAGCAGTTCATGGTGGCAGAACAGCAACAATGGTGACACAGGCAATGGAATAACCAGGGCAGCAGAGAGCAACAGCACAAGTCTTTCTCTCTATATATTGTATTCCGGCTCCCCACCTCAGCCTATCTGCCTTAGTCTACACCTGTAATCCCAAAAGTACTCAGACCCATAATCCCATCAGTACTAAAACACATAATCCCAGAGATCATGAGGCAAATCTCACACTCAAGAAGTCCCCTCCATATGCTTGCATGAGGATTTTGGAGGACATCTAGACACAAACCATAACTACCCCGCACCAACCTTGGCACAGCTTTAGCTGTACTCATTGTCATAGGATATTTCTTGAACTGCAGCTTGCCCCCACCCATGCTAGTGACATGGAATCCACGTTAAGCCTCACATAGCATGAGCTTTGGTGCACCTCCCCTCCCCTTCCATACTCCAGAGAGACAGGCTGACCTAGAACCTGTCTGTCTTTCATCACTGCAAAAAATGATAAAAGGAACAAAAGGCAAACTCAGAACTCAAGTCCACCCAAAACAAGTCCAGGACCAGGTCATGGTGGAACTTCGAAGTCACATATCTGGAATTTCTGAGATGACAACAACTGAAATAATGAAATAACTCCATCAGGCTATGAAGGAAATTAGATGAGAAATAATCTCTAAGGTATAAAAGGAAATGATAACAATTGTGAAAGAATTGCTTGGTGAATTTAAGGAAGACACAGCTAAAAAATGAGAAGGAAAGAGAAAAAATGATGGAAGCACTGAATGAACAATACAAGAAAAAATTAAAAGGCATGAGATAGATTCAAACAAAAATCAAGGACATTAAAATTTCATGGAAAGCTGGTAAAACCACTTGAATGAAACAGAAGACAAAATTTTAGACTTTGAAGATAGCATTATACTTAGCAGGCAGGAAAGGAAACGTCTGTTTAAAATAATGTGAAACTAGGCCACAACAATACAACATCTGCACGATCATGCAAAGAAAAAAATTATAAGACTAGCACACTTCAACGAAACAGCTAGAAATAACACAAATGACAAAAAATAGTATTTGCAGAAGTAGTAGCAGAAAATATATCAGGCATGGGGAAAGAATCTGATACACAGTAACTGAAGCACATACAGCTGCAGCTAGGCATAAGCAATGTAAGTCATCATCCAGACACATAGAACTCAAGATCATATAAATTAAACAAAAGAATAGAATATTGAAAGTTATAAGAAAGAAGAAACAGATCATCTTTAATGTAAGACCTATTGAAATCTCAGCAGATTTCTCAACACATACCATCCAATCAGTAAGAACTTGGAGTGAGATATTTCAGGTCCTGAAAGAAAGCAACTTTTATTCCTGGTTGATATGTCCTACAAAACTATCCATCAAGTTTAATAGAGAGATTAGATACTTCCATGAAAAAGAACAACTTAAGAAACTCATACCAACATAACTAACCTTTAAATGAGTTCTGACTAATATATCAGAAAGAGATCAAGACAATCATGACTTCAGAAATAACAGAACAGAACTATCACATGGAGCAAGCAATAAAGCAAAAGGGAAAAATAAGCATCCTACAGTAAGAAAAAAAACATGAAAAAATAAGCTACTACATATCAGTGATAACGATCAATATAAGTGACTTCAATTCACCAATCAAAAGGAGTAGGTTGACATAGTGGATAAACAAAAAATCCAATAATATGTTGTACAGAAGAAACACATTCAACTCAAGAAGAAATTAATATACTGAATATCAAATGATGGAAAACAATACTTCACATGACAGGATCCCAGAAAAAAGCAAGAGTAGCTATTGTAGTTGCTCATAACGTCAACTTCAAAGCAGTGTGATTAATAGAGACAAAGAAGGTCACTACATGCTTGTCAGGGGAAAACCACAAGAGGAAGAGATAAAAATAATATATATATATATATATATATATATATATATATATATACACACACACACACACCCTGTGTAGGGACAAACAACTCTATTAGACAAATTATTATACTTGTAAAAACTCTAATGAACAATAGCAAACTTTTATTCTTTTATTGGGGACTTTATCATCCCACTGAGAAAGAAGTAGATCAGCCTTGCAAAAAATAAGGAAAGAAACAATAAAATTAGATGAAACTCATGAAGAAATGGACTTAGTACCTTTAAGGGGAGTTTCATCCAACAACATCAGAATGCACATTTTTCTCTGGTGCACATGGGATGTTCATCAAAATAGCACAGAAAATGTGCTTAAGTAAATGCAAAGAAATTGAAGTTAACCCATCCATATTATCTGATCATAGTGCACTGAAACTAGAACCTGTTGACCAAAAAACAAAACAAAACAATAAAAACAAAACAAAAACAGGAAAATCTCTATAAACCCATGAAAATTCAGTATTAACCTCAGGAACAACCAATAAGTCATGGGTGAAATTAAAGAAGAAATTTAACAATATTTAGAGTCAAACAAAAACACCACGATCAGATGCAATGAAAGCTGTCTTAAGAAACATTTATCACAATAAATTATTACATCAGAAAAACAGAATGAGCCTAAATAAATATTGCTATGCTACACTTCAAACTTCTATAAAAAGAACAGCAGGCCATGCCCAATGCTCAAAGAAGGCAGGAGATTATAAAGATCAGAGTAAAAATGAATAAAACGGAAATGAAAACCATCATAGAAATTAATGAGTCAATTAGTTGACCCTTTGAAAGGATACATACAATTTGTAAACCCCCAGTGAACCTCATTGTAAAAGGAAAGAAAAAATTATATTCATGCATTGAGTAATGAAAAGGGTTAAATCACTACAGATCTTTTAGAAATTCAGAAAACTTTCAAAACTTATGTCCAAATCTTTGCTCTCACAAAATGGAAAATACAAAATAAATGGACCAATTACAAGATATATATGAAATACCAACACTAAATGAAAAATATATAGAAATTCTTAGAGAGAACATAATGCTAACTCTTCTCAGATTCTTTTTTTTTCAAGTTTCAATTTTTTATTGTTTAAATTTAACAATGGTTATCTTACATATTTTCATCATCAAATCAGTTTAGATTAATACATATAGGTATATAAGATTGATCAAACAATTAAAAATTAACCCTTCTAAATCAACATTAATTTTTTTTGCTTTTCCTCTTTCTTTTCTTTGAAAGTTGACATATTGCATATGGTCCTCACAATCGTTCTACAGAGTACAGTGTGTGGGCATGACCTACCTCCCTATTGATGTTGCTTAGAAAAAATTAAAAAAAAAAAAGGAAAACAATATACTTCTCTTTGGACTAAGAGGAAGCAGATACATACACAGTCAAAGGTTTTGCAATTGCAGTGGGCCACAACTGAAGCTTGTGATGTTGGAGGCTATTGAATCTAAGCCTCCTAAAGCTCATCTCACCAATCTAGCTCTGCGTTTCAGGCATTGTAATTAAGCATTTTTTTTTTTTTTCTTGCTGGGTGGTCAAGGGCAAGTCAAAGCAAGACCTGTATAACAAAACTTTTTTTTTTTGTATCTTCCAGGGTCAAATCCCCTCAGGATTAAGTTTGGGACCATAGACAGTACTTTGTAGAACTGTTGTTAGTGTCAGTCTTCGGGATGAGTCACGGCCATTGCTTGGCCAGTTTGCTTTCTGTGAAAGCCTGAGAGAATGTTTTTCTTGGGTGACTCTCCTTAGACGCATTACAGTTCATTCATCACTTTCTTCTGAGGTCTCATAATCTCCTTGACCAGGAAATTTGGGACACCTCTGAGTTATAGGATATTACAGCACAGGTTCTCTTATATTCTGGGTCTTTATTGACCTTGAACGGGTAGGGCCAAAATATTGGCTATTCTAATAGCCCTTCTTTTTCTCCAATTTTTGGTCTGTTAAGTTACATTCTTAACCCTCCAGCAGAAAAGCTTTGTGATACTATTACTCTATAACATAGGTACTTGAGCTTATCATCACTGGCTTTCTGAGTATCAAATATCTTTGACTTAGTTTGGAAATGATATTTTCTGACCATCATTGATATCTAATAACTTTCCATACAATGTGATATAAGCAGTTACACAATTTTGACACAGATATTTGGAAATTCAAGGAAATGCAAAATTGTAGCCTGTCAAGAATATGGTTTTTGGCCCAGTCTCTTATTTTCAAGTACTACTCTTGAGAGAATGACAGTAACTGAGTTTACACCAGGAGCAGTACACATCAAAAAGACAGGAGTGACATGTACAATGTAATGCTAAAACTATGTTTGAAATACATGTCACTCTTCTCAGATTCTTCATTGGAATTATGAGGGAAGCAACTCTCCCAAACTCATTCAGGAAGGCACGCTTCATTCTGTTACTAAAGTGAGAGAAGGACCCAACCAACCAAACAAACAAACAAACAAAAACTATCAACCAATATCCCTCATGAATATAGATGCAAAATTCATCAATAAAAGACTAGTAAACAAAATGCAGCAAATTACCAAGAAAAGTATACACCATGACTAAGTGTGATTCATCTAGGAATGCCGAGATGCTTTAATATACACAAAATCAAAAATGTAATACACATCAACAGAGCCAGAGACAAAAATCACATGATCATCTGAATAGATGCAGAAAAACTTTTGACATAGTACGACAGCACTTTAAAAAAAAAAAGATATCATGATGATTATATTTTTACAATAGTTAATACATTACATAATGTTGTTTTCATTGTAGTTGTTCAGAGTACAAGATGCCCACACGATTTCTAGTCTAAACATCATTAGTACAGTAGTGCATTATCAGCTCATCTGGCATTATCAGGGACTGCTGATTTGAGCCTTTTAGAACTCTGCATGTTAATATAGCTTTCATTTTTATATGTCATGGTTAGACTTTTCTACTGGATGGTTAAGACGAAGATAAAGCAAGATCTATGCTACAAAAAATACGTAAATTTGTATCACACAAGGTCAGTCAGGTCCCCTCAGGGAACAACACTCCTTTATGATAAAAATACTACAATAAATGAAAATAGGTGGTCTTTACCCCAACCTGATAAAGCCATCTACAACAAATGAACAGCCAACATTATATTAAATGGAAGAAAATTGAAAGCCTTTGCTTGAAAATCAGGAATAAGACAAGGATGCATATTGTCACCACTTCTGTTCAATATAGTTCTGGAAATATTAGCCAGCAATTAGAAAAGAGAAAAAAAGGAGTAAGGATTGGAAAAGAAGAAGTAAAATTATCATTTCTTTCAGTTGACATGATGCTATGCAGTACAGCTGAAATGCTTCGTTAAAATATTTGTAGATTTAATAATCAAAAGAAATAACATAGCAGGAGACAAAGTCAACACTTAAAATTCAATACCATTTCTATGCACAAACATCAAACACATTGAGAGAAAATTATGGGAAGTATGCTTTTCACAATAACACCCCAAAGAATGAAAAACTTAGGAATCAGTTTCAGAAAGGAAGTAAAACATTCATACAGTAAAAATTATAGTACTCTAACATTCCTGCACACCCACCAGAGGTCCTGGTCGCTCGCCTGAACATTCCAGCATGTCCGACAGAACTCCTGGTCACTTGCCTGAGCTCTCCAGCTTACTCGCGTGAGTATTCCGACCCAACCCGCCAAGTTACACCTACTCCTGCCTACTGTGAAAGCAGCCAACACAAAAGCTAGGCCCAACACGTGACTCAGATCTTCAGCCATATACAAGCATAGCCTATCCAGCATCAGGCCCACTACCTGAGTCAGACCTCAGGCTCTTCGCAAGCTTAGCCTACCCAGCAGTGAGCCCCCACCCCAGTCCTGCAGGTCACTCCCATACAAATGATACAGACAAGGAGCAAAATGAAATCTCAGGTCCAGAACCCACCTGTAACAGATATCAGAGACACTAACCTACAAGAAAATTAGAATCATGAAGATGAAATCTCTGAACTGATGGCTTTTGAGGTAGACAGCCAAGTGCAGAAACGTATACAGCAACTCAGATCACAGATAACATATCAAGGAAAAAAGAAATGTATGAAAAAATAGACGCTGAAGTGGAAAAAACAAGTGCAGAAACATATAGAGGAAACCAGGGCAGAAATAACCACTGAAGTTAAAAAAAGCCATGCCTAAACTAATATCAAAAGTAGAGGAAAAACTACAGAAAGGTAGAGAGGAGAACAGAGCAGAAATAATAACTGAACTAGAGAGATAGAGAATAACTATAATGAGAGAGTTTACTACTATTAAAGAAGATATCAATAAAAAATTAGAGGAGAATAGAAAAAATGGACTCCCTCAGTGAACAATATAAGAAAGAAATGGATCGCATGAAACAGTTTGAAAGAGATACAAGAAAATAAAATCTCAATCGCAAGCTGGACCATACGGACCAAAGTGATGATAGAATCTCAGATCTAGAAGACATGGTTGCAGCTAGTGAAAAGATAAGAAAGGATCTCTTAAAAACAACTAGGGTGCAGGAAAAAATAATTCAACATCTGCAAGATGATGTAAAAATAAATTATGTGAGCTTAATAGGAATCAATGAGAAAGAAAGAGTCAATACAAAGGATATAAAAAGAATATGGGCAGAAGTAATAGCAGAAAACTTCCCAAATATGAAAATAACAATTTGGCATACAGTAACTGAAGCATACAGAACCCCAAATAACATTAACCTGACTAAAAACACATCTAGAAATACAATAATCAATATTCCAGAAATCCAGCAGAATAGTATACTAAAAGCTGCTAGAGAAAAGAAACAGATCACACTTAAGGGAAAACCAATCAGAATAACAGCAGATTTCTCTTCAAAACCATGAAGTCAAGAAGAGCATGGAGCAGAGTGCTTTAAGTCCTCTATGAAAACAAATTTCAGCCCAGACTGCTATACCCTACAAAACTCTCTTTCAAGTATGAGGTAGAAGTGAAATTCTTCCATGACAAAGAACAAATAAAGAATTTCATGGTGTCAAAACCAACTCTACACAGCATGCTATAAAATATTTTAGAGAGCACCAGAACAACTCAAACTCAAGAAATGAGAACAGAAAGATCCCACCAAATAGGCTACTCAATTAAACACAGGAGAAAAAGAGGTAAACAGTAGTAAGTAAACTCCATGTCAATCATAAGTCAACATATTTCAATTATAACCATCAATGTATATGGACTCAATTCTCCAATTAAAAGAAATAGACTGGCAGAGTTGATAAGGAATCAAAATCCAACAATATGCTGTATACAAGAAACACACTTAACTCATAATCTCATAAGCTAAAAGTGAAAGTATGGAAAACAATGCTACATGCTCCAGGACCTCAAAAGAAAAGCAGGGGTAGCAATCCTCTTTGCAGGCAGTCTAAACTTCAAACTAAGACTGATCTAACAAAATAAAGAAGGCTACTACATATTGGTTAAGGGAAAACTTCAAGATGAAGAGGTGACACTCATAAATATGTATGCACCCAACACAGGAGCAGCAAGTTATATAATAGAAACTGTAACGGACATGAAAAATCTAATATCTAATAACACAATCTTAACAGAAGACTTCAACACCCCCTTATCCAAAAAATATAGATCAAGAAGACAAAACCTTAACAAAGAAGTAACAGAGCTGAACAAGAACTTGAAACAACTGGAATTAGTTGACATACACAGAGTGTTACACACAAACACTTCACAATACACATTTTTTTGAGCTGTACATGGGACATTTTCTAAAATAGACCACATATTAGTACATAGGTCATGCTTAAGTATACGTAAGAAAACAAATTATCCCATTTGTATTATCGGACTAGAGTGCAATGAAATTGGAAATAAATGACAACAGAACTGCAGAAATAAATGGAAATTAAACAACACTCTTCTCAACAACTAGTGGGTTACACATGAAATTAAACAAGAAATTAAACAATATCTTGAATTTAATGAAAATGCAAACACAACCTAC
>PVJA010045494.1:0-15595 GCA_004027025.1 Myocastor coypus
AGACCATAGACAGTACTTTGTAGAACTGTTGTTAGTGTCAGCCTTCGGGACGAGTCACGGCCATTGCTTGGCCATTTTGCTTTCTGTGAAAGCCTGAGAGAATGTTTTTCTTTGGGTGACTCTCCTTACATGCACTATACTTCATTCATCCCTTTCCTCTGAGGTCCCATAATCTCCTGTAAGTTAACAGACCAAAAATTGGAGAAAAAGAAGGGCTATAAGGATATCCAATATTTTGGCCCTAGCCCTTCAAGGTCAATAAAGACCCAGGATATAAGAGAACCTTTCTACACTCTTAAATCAAGTCTACCCCAGGCCCTGGCTTGGCTCACTGGATGGCATACACCAGGTGGCATCGATTTTTTTCTCTCAACATGTAAATGACATTCCTATAGCACACACATCTATAAATACCCTACCCAGCTGATCCTATCTGAGCAAGGGAATGTTTGCCTGCATCTCCATCAATGCCAACCATTTGGCATGGCACATCATCTGGGCATCTACATGTTTTTAAAACTGGGCAGTTGAACACCGTCAAGTTGTTAGACATGATTTTTTTATTATTACTTTTAATAAGAAATTACAATGTGACAGTTTTAAAACACGGTAGTAGAACATTCACAATAATTGATACAATGCATATTGTTATCCTTGTTATAGTTATACAGGACACAGGGTGTAGACATGATAAATTCTCTAATGGTTCTTGATACCATAGACTTCTCCTCTTTGATCTAAGAGAAGGTAGTTGCATACATAGTCAAATGTTCCATAACTGCAGTGTGCTACTGGCGAAACTGGCAATGTGGGACAGCTTCTTCCAACCGTGCATCTCTTACACTCAGTAATCTATGTGGCTCCGTAAGGGTATTCGTCACAGCACTCTTTGTCGCTTGCTTGCTTGCCAACTCAAAAACTTGCTCTAAGTGGAAAACATCCGTAAATTCTAGGAGGCAATCTAACTAAGAACCGTAAGTAGATCTCACTCCATTTCTAAATAGCAAGAGGACATTAAAACTCAAAAATAGATGACACTAAGCTTTGTAATTCAAAAAACAAACAAACAAAACCAAAAACCAAAAAACCTGCTCTTTAGATCTGGCAGGGTACCTGGAGAATTTTGAACATCACACCTAATTCCTTCTTCTTGTGAAATTCTGGCAGGGCAGAGGGAAGGAAAAGCATATTTAAGGACTAGGATTTGTCAACAATAATTAAAATCAGAGAAAACCTCAGGGGGAGTGGTATCGGTCTCTTCCTACTTCCTAATTGCCCACTCGAAAGCCCTCCTTTCCACAAGCATCTCAAGCCATCAGTGATCAGACCTGCAGTGGACCTACCTTAATGGACTCTCCTGATTCTACAGCAGGAAAAAAAAAATCAAAGACAAAAACTAAGTACTGAAATAGCACTCTTCCTTTGCACAGTGTACGAATCCTTCAGCTGTACAGTCTCACTGTTCTGTTCCCAAACCCAAGTAGACGTTAATACTGTTCTTCAGGATTTCAGAAGGATCTGGACCTCAGGGACCCTACGCCTCTCACAGCTACTAGGTGACAGAGCCGAAACTCAGCCCAGGCTTTCGCTGCCCAGCCCACGTGATCACCACCACACCAAGCAGCATCCCAGGCCTACAGAGGATGTTAGACCAATAGTATAGGTGGGCATCAAAATAGCCAATCGTCAGTGATCAGAAGAAGCCTAAGTGAATAGGGAGATTGGGGACAGGAGTTGCCCAAATGGGCCATCAACATCCTGAGAGATGTGTATCTTCACTACCAATCCAGAAACTTCAAGTTAAAAGTCAAGATCACACCTATTAGATTTGCACGAGCATCCCAGGAATGGTGTTAGGCAAGGAGCCCTGACAGTCCTGGCACACTGCCGGCAGAGTGTGAGTCAGGGTGAGCTGGTATCAATCCTTTGCTCATAAAGCCAAGAAACAGAACCTCTGCCCCGGTATGGAGCTCAGGAAAACATCCCTGCATGTGCACAGAGGTTCCCAGCACAGTAAGTTTTAGAGTAGTCCAAGCTTCTTAAGCATGCCAGAGTCTATTAACAGAAAAGTGAACAAGAATTAAAAAATACTAATGTGGCCAAACAGCAGGTGTTAAATGTGGGAGTATAATTAACGAACTAAAGATACAGGCATCCACATGACAAAAATATTCTGAGGGAAATTACAGCACTACAGTGTACACCATTTATAAAACCCACAAAATATTTTTAAAGGTAGTTATTATTCAGGGACTGAATATTGTTTTGAGATAGCATTTTATCAGCACCTAGGTATCACCTTATGTATGAAGTCCTTGTAAATTACTAGCCTCAAATGCAGGACAGTGGAAAGGACAGTAAGGGAATAAAAGGAGGAGGAGTGGGGCCAGCCAAGGAGGTGTCAGCTAATACGAGCAATTTTCGTTAAGTTGGTATTTATTTTTCCGTTAACCTCTTAAGTGCATAAAATATATCATAAGCGATATTTAAAAATAGGGGAGGCGGGAGTTGGGTGGAAGGGAGCAGAGCGGTGCCATACTTACCTGGCTCCTCTGAGGCCCTGAATTCCATTGCTAACACCACAGAATGAGAGAGACAGGGAAGAAAAGCGGAGTCTGAATCTGATGAGTGTCTGGGACTGCGAGATGAACAAAGAAGATTTATGATGACACAAAAGGATGTCCAGCTGCTCCCTGTACTGAGGAATGGTGACCACAGAAGGGAAGGCCAGTAGGCTCCGTTCTGAGTCCTGGTTGATTACAGCCCCCTCTTGCTCTCCAAAGTCCCCCGGAAGAGTGCATGTCCGTCTCACCAGCCACATAGGCTGATTGCACTTAAGAGTATGGCCTCTAGTTATATCCATTTACCTATGAAAGTCTCCAGTTTATCCTTCTTCATAGATAAATAGCCCTCCATTGTGTAAAAAGACCACCTTTTTTATTCTCTCCTCAGTCAATGGGCGTTGGAGCTGTTTCCAAGATATAGCTGTTACAAATTGTGCTGCCATAAAAATGAGTGCACATATATATTTTTAATTCTTCTGCAAAGATACCCAGAGGGGGAATAGCTGGGTCAAATAGTACTTCTAAACCTAACTTTGTGAGGAATCTCCACACTGATTTCCAGGGGTTGAACCAGTCTACACTCCCACCAGCAGTGCAGAAGCATTCCTTTATCTCCACAGTCCCTTCAGCATTTGTTGTTGGCTGACTTCTTAATGATAGTCATTCTTTCTGAGATGAGATGAGATCATACTTTTAATTTGCATTTCTCAAATGACCCATTATCTGGAACATTTTTTCATATATTTGTTTGCTGTTTGCATTTTTTTTTTTTCATCTGAAAAGTAGGTATTCATCTCAGATGCCCATTTTTGGATTGGGTCTTTAAATTTGGGTGGTTCAATTATTCTGAGTTCTTTGTATGCTCTCGACAGTAATCCTTTGTCTGAGGAGCAGCTAACAAACATTTTTGTTGCACATTGTGGCTGTCTCTCCACTCTGTTGATGGTTTCTCTTGCTGTGCAAAAGCTTGTTAATAAAACACAAACACAGTTGTTGATTTTTTTGTGATCATTCCTAGGTGAAGGTTTATTCATAAAGGTTTTATTCATAAAGTCTTTCTCAGCACCAGTGTCTTCAAGAGTTTTACCTATTGTATATTTCAGCAGATTAAATGTTTCTGTTTTACTATTTAAATCTTCAATCTATTTTAACTCGTTTAGTACACAGTGAAAGATATAGATCTAGTTTTAATCCTTGGCACATGCAGAGCCAGTTTTTTCAGCACTATTTTTTAAAAAGATTTTCTTTCTTCCAGTGAAAATGTTTCACAACTTTGTCTAACATAAGGTGATTGAGTGTGTTTAAAGTTGCTTCTGTATTGTCTGATGTGTTTCGTTGACCTTCAGATCTGCTTTTTATTTTATTTTATTTTTAACATTACAATACTGTTTTTATCACAGTAGCTTTAAAGTATAACATCAAGTGAGGGATTGCGATGCCTTCTACCTTGCCTTTGTTGCCCAGAATTACCTTGTTTAATCCAAATGAATTCTGGTTCCAAATGGACTTTAGGAGCAAGGGATAGCTTTCTATTTTCTGATATCCACTTCAGTCTCCTTTTTTACAAAGTGCTATAGTTTTTAATGTACAGGTTTTTTACATCTTGTATTATATTGATTCATATGTATTTCTTTTTGGATTCTGTTATGAAAGGCATTCTTTCCTTAATTTCTCTCTGAGTGAGCTTATTATTTGTATATCAGTAGGATATTGACTTTTAGTGTTGACTTTGTATCCAGCTATGCTGAATTTAATATTAAATCTAGAAGGTTTTTCTTTACTGGAGTGTGGTCTGCTATATAGAGTATCATATCATCTGTAAATAATAATAATTTAACTTCTTTTCCTATCATTAATCATTTTATTTCTTTCTCTAGTGTAACTGTTCTGGCTAAAGGTGGAATCAGTTGACAGTCTTGTCTTGTATCTGATTTTAAAGTGAAACCTTTGAGGTTTTTGTCCATTTAGTATGTGTTTGCTGTTGGCTTGTCATAGATTGTTTTATCAGATTAAGATAAAGAGTATTTCAATTTTCTGTAGAGCTTTTGTCATGAATGGGTAGTAGACTTTCTAAAAGGCTTTTTCTACATTATTAAGATGATCACATGATTTTTGTTTTTGACTCTGTTAACAGAGCCATAGTGGTGTATTACATTTATTGATTTATGTATGTTGAAGCATCCCTGCATCCCTGGGATGAGTCCCACTTGGTCATGGCATGTAATCTCAGTGATTTTCTGCATTCTGTTTGCCAGTATCTTGTTGAAGATTTTTGCATCTATATTCATCAAGGAGATTGGTTTGTGATTCTCTTTCTTAGTTGGGTCCTTCTGTGGTTTTGGTATCAGGGTAATGCTTGCTTCCAGGAATGAATTTGGTAGTGTTGCTTCGCTTTCAATTTTATTGAAGAGTTTGAAAAATATTGATGTTAGGTCTTCTCTAAATTTCTTATAGAATTCAGCAATGAGTCTGTCTGATCCTAGGCTTTTCTTTGTTAGCAAGATTCTAAATACATCTTTGCTTTCATTGATTGATACTGTTTTATCTAATATGTTTATATCTTGTGTATTCAGCTTTGGTAATTCATATATACCCAGGAATCTGTCCATTTCCTGTGCATCATTAGAGGTTTTCAAAGTAGGTATTAGTGATCCGGATTATTTTTTTTGAGTCAATTGTGATTTCACCCTTTTCAAACCTAGCTGCATGGAATTGAGTCTTTCCTTTTTTTTGATAAGGTCGAATAAAGGGTTTGTCAGTTTTATTTAATCTTTCAAGGCACCAACTCTTCAATTCATTGATTTGTTAGATAGTTTTGTTAGTCTCCAATGTGTTAATTTCTACTTTATTGGGTTGTTTTATAATTTCCTCCTTCATATGAACTGCTGGCTTAACCTATTATTTTTCTAGAAGTTTGAGTTTTCTTATTAAGTTGTTTATTGGTGTTTGCTCTGTTATGCTGATATATTTCCCTCTTAGGACTGATTTCACTGTGTCCCATAAGTTGTAGTATGTTGTATTGTGATTATCATTGAATTGTAGAAACTGGCAAATTTCTTCCTTCACTCCCTCTGTGACCTGCTGGTTGTTCAGGAGGGTGCTATTTAACTTCCATGTGTTTATGAAGTTCTTGTGGTTTCTTTTACCACTGATTTCCACTTTCATTGTACTATGGTCTGATAATATGCATGGGATAATGTTTATTCCTTTGCATTTATTTAAGCATGTTCTATGAAATGGCACGTGGTCTATTTTGGAGAATGCCTCCTGAGTAGCTGAGAAGAATGTGTATTCTGATGTTGTGGTGTAGAATGCTGCCGATATCTACTGAGTCCATTTGTTCAGATGTTTACTTCGGTTCTGATGTTTCAGTTTTTTGCCTAGTCCATTTGTCTTTTGTAACAGTGGGATACTGAGTTCCCTCAACACAAGTATGGAAGTGCTTATTTGACTTTACATGCCTGTTAATATTTCTTTTATATAGTTAGGTGCATTAGTATTGCACATATTAATGATTATTATCTCTTCCTCTTGAATTGTTCCCTTTGCAAGGTTGTAGTGACCTTCTTTATCTCTCTCTTAATCAGTCTTGGCTTGAAAGTCACTTTGTCTGCAAAGAGTATCACTACCCTTACTTCATACTGGGTTTCTTTTTTATAGGGTATTGTTTTCCATTCTTTGACTTCTAGTCTATAAATTTCTTTGTTAATTAAATGTGGTTTTTTATATGTAGCATATTGTTGGATTTTGCATCTTGATCTATTCTGCCACTCTGTGTCTTTTGATTGGTGAATTGAGACCATTAACATCAATGGTTATTATGGATATGTATTGCCTTATCCTTGCCAAGCTATTTCTCTGTTTTTGGTTCTCCTTCTTTTCTTCCTTCCTCTGTTCATGGTTTGCCTTGTCTGGTGGATTCCCTCTGTTAGGATTCATGGAATTGTAGCCCTTTTTATCTCTTATTATGTCCTTCAAAACATTTTGGAATGCTGACTTGGTGGTAATAAATTTCCTCAGATGTTCTTTGCTGTGAAAGTATCTTATTTCTCAACCAGTTTTGAAAGGTAGTTTTTCAGGGTTCATTAATCTGGTCATTATTCTTTAGAAGGAACGTTATTTTCCTTTAGAACTTGAAATGCTTCACTCTGCTTGACTTCAGAAGTCAGCTCTAAGGGGCTTCCTTTTATAGGTGATTTGGGGGTTTTGCCTAACAGCTTTTAAGATTCTATTGTTGTGTTGAATTTCTGGAATCTTGACTATGATATGCCTGACTATAGACTTTTTTTCATTGTGGCTCATTAGATGGAAGAATTTTTAACTCGAAAATTCAACAGTATTTTTTTTTTTTTTTTTTTGGTGTTTAAAATTCTGATAAACAAGGAGGTATCCAAGCAATCGCTGGCCATTTCAGAATGATGCTAAGTTAATGTCTTTGTGTGATTCATTTGACAGTCTGTAGAGACACCTCTTGTTTATCCTTCATGCTCCTCAGTGCCAGCCCCTGAGGCACAATCCCAGAGTACAACTGTAATCACCAAGTCTGCTGGTTGGTGAAGATAGCCAGACCAATCCAGGATAAAACAGTTCATCAGGAATAAAATTGTTACTCATACATAATTGAAAATTTTAAAACAATTATCTCAAGCAATCATGCCTTTCTGCATGTTATAGAGGAAAAATTGTTCTTCTGAATGTGTTTTATGATGAATAATTTATATCCAAGGAATTTCCAGTGTCATAAAGTTAGCTTCTAACTGTTAGACTTCTGCAAGTCTGTGATAATTCACTGGAGAAACAGGACAAATGCCACTACTGAAAATCATCAGCAGAAATATTAGTTCACTGATGCTTGGAAGACAAGCCCATAGCAGCTTCCTATTTGAATCCTGGGGCCCTTGCCGGGCGTGGTGGCTCACACCTGTAATCCCAGCACTTGGGAGGCTGAGGCAGGAGGATCACTGTGAGTTCGAGACCAGCCTGGGCTACAAAAGTGAGCTCAAAGCCAGCCTGAACTGCACAGTGAGACCCTGTCTCAAAAAGCCAAAAAAAAAAAAAAAAAAAAAGCTCTGAATCCTGGGGCCCCAAATCTCCTCAGTTCTATTTCGGCAACAGTGCTATTAGTAGTGGTCCATGTGCTGGACACTGTCCCAGGCTCTTCCTTCATTGTGTCATCTTATCCTCAAAAGAACTTTACAAAACAGCAACCAAGATTCCCAAAAAACCCACAGGGATTTCTTTTTAATCCAAAACTCATGATCACACCTTCTTGAATTCATTTGGCAAATTCTGAGAACTGAAGTGTAGAGTAGACAGAAAATCCAATGAGAAATATGCATAGAATTCCTGTTTCTCAAGGCACAAATTCTCCTGTCCTTTTCTTTCTGAGCCTTCCTTTCTGTATAATAAAACTGTTTCTCAACTCAAAAAAGCCAAATAGCATTTTTTTTAGGCATTTGATCATTATATTTGTTGGCAGACCTATCTTCACCTTGAGTCACCTACAGTGAATTTAAGTATTAGTCTAATTGATTTTTTCACTGCTTACTGAAAAACAAAGCACCCTTTACACTGATCTCATAAATAATTCCATTTCTCTCCATCAATGTTAATTGAACTTACCTCATGTTGTCAATTTCTCTTTCTTCCTTGCAGGTGATGTCATTGTCTATATTAATGAAGTTTGTGTCCTTGGACATACTCATGCAGATGTTGTCAAACTTTTCCAGTCTGTTCCCATTGGTCAGAGTGTCAACTTGGTGTTGTGTCGTGGCTATCCTTTGCCCTTTGACCCAGAAGATCCTGCCAGCAGTATGGTGCCACCCCTTGCAATAATGGAGCGGCCACCTCCAATGATGGTCAATGGAAGACATAACTATGAAACCTATTTGGAATACATTTCTCGGACCTCACAGTCGGTTCCAGATATTACAGATCGGCCGCCTCACTCTTTGCATTCTGTACCAGCTGATGGCCAGCTAGATGGCACGTATCCACCACCCGTCCATGACGACAATGTGTCTATGGCTTCCTCTGGAGCCACCCAAGCTGAACTTATGACCTTAACCATTGTGAAAGGTGCCCAGGGCTTTGGCTTCACCATCGCCGACAGTCCTACGGGACAGCGGGTGAAACAAATACTTGACATTCAGGGATGCCCTGGCCTGTGCGAAGGCGACCTCATTGTTGAGATCAACCAGCAAAATGTACAGAATCTGAGCCATACAGAAGTAGTGGATATACTTAAGGACTGCCCCGTCGGAAGTGAGACTTCTTTGATTATCCATCGAGGAGGTAAGACAAACCCTGGCTCAGCAATACAATGTGCAGGTTTAAAAAAAAAAAAAAAAAAGAGGCCATGTGTCTTGTTAAAGTGGAAGTTTCTATACAGTGCAATGAGGTCATGCTTTTAAAGAAGTGTGGTAAAACATAGTAAAAAATATGTAAGCAGGAAGCTGCAAATTTGAATTTCTAGAATATATATTTTCCTAGTTTATATTGTACGCAATTATAATACAGCTTTCAGTCTTACCAAAGTTTTGCTATGGACTTGCAGGGTAGAGTTGAATCTCCAGCTGTGAGTGTCTTCTATCTCAAAAGCTACCCAATGCTTCAATTGCTGAGAACTCAGTCTGACTGTCCATTTGATCGACTGAGAAACCTTGAGCAACCTGCCTGGCTGCCCGATGGAGCAGTGAGCTCCCTTGTGTGTAGGGTTCCAGGCTGGCAGAGCTTCCACCAAGCTCAAGAATAGGCTTGAAAACCCCATAAGAACCATGGGAGCTGTGTGTTGTCAGAGTTCTTTCCAGAGTTCTGAAGCATTTTTCGAGATACTTCTTCCTCTATGGTGAGCACTAATGTCCCACCCCACATTCCTAAGCTAGGAAGAAGTTATGAAGAGGCCAGCATGGAAGTTGTCAGCCAGTGGGGGCTCTGAGTCTTGGAAGGATATTGTTTTCTGCCTTCCCTCTCTATAGGGAGGGAATGGGTACAGCAGAGGATCCCTCTCTGCTTCTTTTAATGATCAGTCCCAAAAAGTAAAAGCAGACCTGCCTCTGTGCTCTTGGTGACCCGTGAAGCTGGGGACAAGGGAAGGAAGTGATCACAGATAAAGTGAGTCCTACAAAACTTATCATATAAAGCAAAGACTGTGGCAAGTCCTGGTGTGGTTGTTTAGGACCCTTAGCAGTCCATGAGGCTTGGCCACCTGACCTGCCACAAGGAGAGGATCACATCGCTGTCCCCAGTGGCAGTGCACTCCAGCTCTGAGTGGCTGAACAGGTGTGCATGACCTCTCTGTTGCACCCAACGTAACATGGAAGCCTGGACTGAGAAGGGCGAGCCGGAGCAGTGTTGTGAGGAGGTCATGTGTGAGAGCCACACATGTGGCAGACGTATGGGACAGCCTCATCCAGCACTCGGGTCTGCAGAGAAGCCCTGGCAGCTCAAACTGCGGCTGGCAGAAGTCATAGCCGATGAAGCATTTGTGACTCCTTTGCCCCTGACTGCAGGGATTTTACTTTCAAGTAGGCAGCATATCACCAAATGCTGTGTGTTTATGAACAACATAGTATTAATGTGCCTATGTTAAAAGTGAAAGTTATTGTGAGAGAAAACCATATTAAATTTCACCTACAGGAGGCATTGTTACAAAACAGGATTTGAATTGTGGTGGTGAAGTGTTGACGATGTGTTTTAATTTCTTCCCTTCCACTTTACAGCTAAAACAAGCATTCCTAAACAAATGATCATTTGTTCATAATGTCATAAAATCAAATTTTTGGAACAGATCCTTAATGCTGAAAGGTATAACTGTAAACCACTGGACAGCATCCACTGTTTGATTCATAGGAATTAATCTGGGCACAGCTGATAGAGTGGCTTCTTCTAAAGGCATGACATAGCAGGAAAATGAACTTTGAAGTCCTTCATCTTCCTGCTGCCTTTCCCTTTCTGTCGCCGCACCCCTGTGCCCAGCCAGGTAGTCTCGTTCTCTTTCTTTGTGCTCCCCACTCTCTCCTGCCCTCTCTGGCTCCTCACTTAAATCTCAGGTAATCAATGTTTTATGTGTACTTTGCTCATTTAGGGAAGGGTGACTTGGCTTTATTTTTAGACTGGCATGGAATTGCAGAGTGAAGTACCTTGAGATGCTTAAAGTGCTTCTAGTCAGAAACCTCTTGAATTTTCCCAGATGCCTGTGGTTGGTTGCAAACTCTTGAAATTAGTAGGACCTGGCACTGTGTTTTCATGATGAGGTTCACTTTGATTATCTTTGAAGCTAACAGGTAGTGCTTACTCTTATTCAGATAAGCAAAAATTTTCAGAAACAGGGCCATAGGCCAGGGGCCTTAGATCAGGACCAGAGCTGCTTCTTATTATTGACCAGTATTGTATTTGAATTTATAAAGTAAACATGTACATGGCTGAATTACTTACCAGAAAGTACCAGATGAGAAGCAGTTATCTGTCCTGTTGGTATGATTTCAGTTCTTTTCTCCAGACAGATAGTTTTGCATATAATGAATGTCCCAGGAGGTTGTCCTCTACTGCCGCATATAAATATATGTAGAACATTCAGTAGAGATAAGATGGTACCGTACATGCCTATGTCTTGCTATAAGCTATTTTAGTTATAAGCAGTTGCTTTTTAGCAAATGCATCTGCTAAAACTTGATATCATTTACACATACTTAAATTTACCAATTATTAGTATATATTTCATTACATTTTGGTAGATTGATGCAGTTGTATAGTAAGTACCGTGAACCTTTGGAATAACACTTTTCCAAGTGCTCTGGTGCTCTTTGGATGCCTGTCCTTTCTCCTACCTCCACCCCCAGGTGACCACAAATTTGCTATTTAGTTTTATCTCTGTAGCATATTTTTGTAAATAAAATCATATAGTATTTAGTGGGTTTTTTTTTAGCATAACACTGTTGAGAATCATGGGACAGATGCATGTATCAATGGTTTGTTTCTTTTATTGATTAGCATTATTACATTGTGCTAACCTATTTTTGTCTATTTCTTTTTTTTTTTTTTTTTTTGTCTTTTTGAGACAGGATCTCGCTATGCAGTTGAGGCTGGTCCTGCGCTCACTTTTGTAGCCCAGGCTGGTATCGAACTCGCACCAATCCTCCTGCCTCAGCCTCCCAAGTGCTGGGATTACAGGCGTGAGCCACCACGCCCGGCTCCTATTTTTGTCTATTTACCAATGAGTCCATGATTAAACGTAAGAAGTATTTCCTCTCTGGGTACTTATGAATAAGTTTGCTATCAATATTTGGATACAACTGATTGCTTGTATGTACCCTTTCATTTTTCTTGATCAGATACCTAGGAGTGGTGTTCCCAGAAGCTATGCAAAGTGTACACTTCATGTGTTAAAAAATTATGAAAATATCTTCCCAAATGGCTGTGCTGCTGACTAAGCCACCGACAGTGTGCACAGCTTCCAGTTGTCACCCGTTGTTTCCCACGTTTGGGCCCTTTTTAATAGTCATCCCAGGGAGCATGGACTGCTACTTTTTGTGGTTTATAATTTATATCTCTCCAACTTTCTTGCATATTTTCATGTGTTTATTAGCGTTGACATATCTCCTTGGCAAAATCCCTAATTGAATATCTTGCCCATTTAAAGTGCTAGCTTTTTTTGTCTTCTTCTTCTTCTTTTTTTTACATATATGACCGATAAAAATCACTACATGCAATTGAAGAAGTAATTAATGTTAATACCTGGATGGCGATATATGAGGTACATTATAATATTTTCTATTATATTTTATATTTAGAATAATTGAACAATAACAAATAATTTTTCATGTGAAAACATTGGAACTGGTTATTGCAAAGATTTCTCACAAGTAAAGTGATTTAATAGCTTAAATATATGGTGGCAAATTTCTCTAACAGATCTTCGAATGAGCAAACATTTTCCTTCTACCCCTAGTGAGTAGTTTATTTAACTTTTTTATTATTTTAAAGAGAGAAAAATGATAAATAAACAATGAAACTGAGTTTCAAAACAGATTAGTAGGACAGTCATGATAGTTGATACATTCCATCTTATTGCCTTTGTAGTTCTGAGTACAAGAGATAGATGTGATATGTTGCCTAAATAATATTAGCACAGATTTCTTTCAAGGAACTAAAAGAAACTAGCTTTAAAACTATCTTAATATATCTTGTGTACATATATATTCTTTTTATTTTTCCCTTCCTTCCAATTGCCTTTTAGCTCCCTATATAGTCAGAATGCAAGTCCTCTTTAAAATAGCTCTGTGCAACAGCAGTATCACAGTAAATGAAGTTTTTCTGAGGAGTGTGATTAATGCTAATTAAAATAGATAGTTTGCAAAGGTTGTCTGAGTCTGTGACTTGTTATTCATTTTCATTTCAGTATTTTTGAAGTAACAAAAGTTTTGATACAGTCAGATTTATCAATTTTTTTCTTGCATAGATCTTTCTTTTGATGTTAAATCTTTACCTAACCCAAAATTGTCAAGTTTTTCCTATGCCTTTTTCTATAAGTTATGTATTAGGACTAGGGAGATAGCTCAGTAGAATAAGTGCTTGCCTAGCAAATGCAAGGATCTGAGTTCAATCCCCACTTCTAGGGTAAAAAAAAAAAAAATATATATATATATATATATAGTATATATGGCATATGTAAATATATATATGTCTATAAACCAATTTAAAGTAATTTTATCTATAATATGAAATAAAGACTTGATTAACTATTGTAACACCAATTTTCTGGGGAATAAAGCTATTCTTTCTCACTGAATTGTCTTTGCACTTCTACAAGGATTAATTAGAAGAAATGTGGGAACTTATTTCTAGACTCCCTGCTTTTTCATTGAACTGTAGGCCTATAATGCTAATAGTAATCTAGAAAGAGGACTGTACCTTCATGCTGTGTATTGAAATCAGAACTCATCCTCCCCAACTTTTTTGTCCTTTTTCAAAACACTTCTGTCTCTTCCAGATCCTTTGCAAATTTCTACAGAAGTTTCCTAGAAATGTTAGGATTGAGCTTTACTTTTACTTTGTTAAAGGCCTGCTGAGGCTGGTGTTGCTCTGAATATAGAGAACCATTTTCCTCTTTAGCACTAAAGCTTTCAGCCCTGAAATGTGGCCTCCACAGCTCTACAGTCGTTTGGGCCTCCCTTGACTTCTCTCAGCATCGGCCAACAGCCTTCATGGTACATATTTGTACTTCTTTTGTTAAACATGTTTCTAGCTTTGTGTGATGGTAACTAGAATTATTTTCTTGCTTTGTGCAGTGGTGGTGGTGGTGGTGGTGGTATTATACTGGGAATTCAATCTAGCAGCATTGAACCATTGAACTATATCCCCTAATACCTCTCCCTTTTTAAGACAGTGTCATAGTTATTTTCCTTGTTGCTGGACGAAATACCTGGCACTCCCAACTTAAGCAAGGAAAGGTCAGCCTATAGTCTGCTGGTTCCGCAGCTGGCTGGCATGGCATGGGACACTGGTGAGGGAGAAATGCTCACAGCATGGTAGAAAGGAAGCAGAGAAAGTGAAGGGAGGGACGGGGAAGGAAAGGGAGCAGACCCCTCTGGGCCACGAACCTGTGACTCCTTTTAGCAGACCAAGGCCCGCCTTCTAGAAGGACATTTAACTATAAACTCATCAGAAGGCTGACTTATCCATAAGAATGACACCCCCATGAACCAATAACCTTCCAAAAGGCCCAAATGTGAGCACACAGGACTCCTGGGAGACCTCTCCATATAAACCATAGCAGAGTCTTCCTAACTTGAGGGTCCTGACTTGTACTCAGGACCCTCATACCTCAATCTTTCCAGTAGCTGGGAGACCAAGTTAATATAATTAATTATATTAATTATATGAGTATACATAAATTATATAAATTATACAATGTATAATATATTGTAGATAAAATATAAATTATATAATTAATTAATATAATATAATTAATAGTGGCCAAATTAGAATAATAGTAGCCAAATAAAATGTGTTATAACATAACTTCCACCCACCCACTGTCTGTGCAAGAGTTTATGTGAGTATGTACTGTTTCCTCCTTAACAGCTACAATACAATTTCTAGACTGAACTTTTATGTGTCAGAAGACTTTTGAGTTCTTACCTCCATTTCTTTCCTTGATTCTTAAATGTGGGCTCAGAGCTCTTCTTTATAGTTTAGGTCGGTTCCAATTTCCTATGAATTTTTTCATGGGTCAGTTTTAGTTATTCACTTCTCTGTAGGAGGTCTTTATAATTTCTCTAAATTGTTGAATTTGTATAAATTATTGATAACTTTTATGGGATTTTTTATATAGAGACACTGGTTGTGTTCATGGATTTTCTTTATATTCTTGTCTTTATTTCAGCTCTTTCCACTCTCATCTCTTTAATTTCTTCTCTTCTACTCATTTTCAGTTTGATCTACTTTTCCTTTTCCGTCTTTTTTGAGTAAATGCTTAGAGCAATGACTCTAGCCTTCTTTTAGTAATGAAAGCATTGATGGCTGTTTCTCTCCAAACACTATCCTAATCTTATAAATTTTTTTTCAATTTTTTTATTGTTTAAATTTAACAATGGTTATATTACATATTTTCATCATCAGATCAGTTTACATTAATACATATAGGTATATAAGATTGATCAAACAATTAAACATTAACCTTTCTAAATCCACATTACTTTTATTTTTTCTTTTCCCCCTTCTTTTCTTTGAAAGTTGACATATTGCATATTGTCCTCACAATCATCCTATAGAGTGCAGTGTGTGGGCATGACCCACCTCCCTATTGATGTTGCATAAAAAAAAGAAAGAAAGAAAGAAAAAAGGAAAGAATATACTTCTCTTTGGACTAAGAGGAAGCAGATACATACACAGTTAAAGGTTTTGCAATTGCAGTGTGCCACCAGTGAAGCTTGTGATGTTGGAGGCTATTGAATCTAAGCCTCCTAAAGCTCATCTCACCAATCTAGCTCTGCGTTCCATGCATTGTAATTAAGGATTTTTTTTTTTTT
>PVJA010045495.1:0-15649 GCA_004027025.1 Myocastor coypus
AAAACCTGTAATTCCAAATAAATAACATTTTCTGATGGCTTTAGGCGACCCCTGTGTTTTGGTTGTTCAATCCCCGCCAGGGTTGTGACCCACAGGTTGAGAACTGCTGCCCTAGATAAAAGAGAAAAGTAGAGCCGGGTGTGGTGGCGCACGCCTGTAATCCCAGCACTCGGGAGGCCGAGGCAGGAGGATCAGTGCGAGTTCGAGACTAACCTGGGCTACAAAAGTGAGCTCAAGGCCAGCCTCAACTGCATAGTGAGACCCTGTCTCAAAAAGACAAAAAAAAAAAAAAAAGAGGAAAGTAAAATCTGGCCTTTCCATATATAAGATATCCAACCCTAAAGTAATTTCTCTGCCTTCAGCAAAAAGCACATGGCCAGCAGCCATACTATACAATAGTTCTGAATGTAATTCAGTCTTAGCTCCCTGGTGCTACTGTAGCAAACTGCCACAAACTTAGCTTCTAAAACCAATGTGTTATTGGGTCTTATAGTTATTGAGGAGAGTATATAAAATGAATTTCACTGGACTAAAAGTAAGACATCAGCAGGGTGGTTTACTGGTTTTCCAGCTTCCTGAAGCTATTAGCATTTATGATTAGTGATCCCCATCTTCAAAGTTATCAATCATCTCTCCTGTATTTCTCACACTTTATCAGTTTTGCACACTTCTGCTCACACTTCCTCATGTAGAGATGCTTGCATTATCTTACGCTTGCTTGAATACTACTGTTATGAGGTGTAGGTATTAGCAATCTTAACTCCACCTGCTAGCTTAGTTTTCTTTGCCATGGAAACATGGATTTTGAGAACTAAGACATGCAAATCTTTATTGCGGCTTGATTTCCATTACTCTTACACACGGAAATGTCTTAGTGAAAAAAAGGGACAATTATAACTCAAAAGTTTCAGGCCAGGGTGATAACTCCATGGGAGAAGCACCTGCCTGGTAAGCGCAAGATCCTGCGTTCAATCCCTAGTCAAACAATCCATGATGACCACCGTGTGCACTGTATGAATTATTGTAACCACCCTACTAACTTGTTTTGAAACAGTTTCATTGCTATTTTGTCTTGTGTATCTCATTAAAATGAATAAAAATTAAAAAACAATAGAATCCAAAAAAGAGCCTATCTCTTCTCACTTAAAAGTTTCATGCTTAAATTTTTTTTTTTCTTTTTTTTTTTGCAGGACCGGGATTCAGACTCACAACCTTGCACTTGCCCAGCAGGCGCTTGTGCCTTGGAGCTATCTCCCCAGCCCCCTGAAAGTTGTATTCTGTCTTTCAAAGTGTCAAGTTATCTCTTATTACTTTCAAATTATTTATATTGAATACTATAATTTTGCATTTTTCATAAATTCTTTTCAAATATTTCTATCAAATGATTACTTGGTGTTGAATTATGTTGAAATAAACCAATCAAGGGGCCAGGAAGATAGCTCAGTAGAGTAAGTGCTTTCCTGACAAATGCAAGGACCTCAGTCTAATCCCTAGTCCTGAAAAAAAAAAAAAAAGAAAGAAAGAAACCAATCAGATTTGTTTATAGTCATAGGATATACAAATTGTGTCTGCATAATAATGCACTAACGGGTTCCAACTAAATCTTACATTAAGCAAACGGGTATAAATCACCTTAAATATTTGTCTATATACCTGATATATTTATAAAATATTTATAATTCAAATATAAGTTTGGTTGTTTTCATTGAAGTCTATATGACCTTAAACAAAAAAAAATTTACTAAAATTTCTGTACAAAATTCAACACTGTCTGATAACCATCCCAGTTTTTAGACATTGAGATGTATTAGAGTTGGCCAAATACTCGGTCATTTTATTTCTTGCATCCAGATTCTACTAGGAAAGTACAGTTTGGTAATTATTTTCCTTTATTCATGTGTATGCTCACACGCACATGCACACACACACACACACACACACACACACACACACACACACTTTCCTGAAAACTGAGAACATGGAATAATGGATACACAATATTTTCTCAGTGCTTTGAGTTTAGATCATATGATAAATAACTACTTTTATAATTTATTTAAATCTAGGGCTGGCCCAATAGTTCAGCAGACTAGACTAAAGCACCTGCTTAGGTAAAGTGCAACAGCCCGGGTTCAATCTCCAGCATACTGTGCTGGCCCGGCCCCTGGGGCATGCTGAGATGGCAATTGAGACTGGGCATAGTGGCACATGCCTGTAATCCCAGTGCACCTGTAATCTCGGTACTCGGGATGTTGAAAACAGGAGAATCACTACGAATCTGATCAACATAGTGAGACTCTGTAGGTCCTATAGATCCTGCTCTAAATACAAATAATAATAATAGTAATAATAATAATAATTTATTCAAGTCTAAAAGATCAATAATTACATTGATAAGTTCCTTCTTACTTAAGTCAGAAAGTAGAACATTAAGATTCAGGGAGATAGCTCAATAGAATAAGTGCCTTCCTGGCAAGTGCAGAGTCCTGAGTTCAATCCCCAGTACCACGAACATGCACACTCAAATGTAAAATATTACAGTTGATACCTATGAAGTAAAAAGAGCTTGCATGAAGCCCGTCTGTTTCTTGCAACCTTACAGTGAGGGGGGCACTGCTCACTCTCATGTCCACGTGCCCATCAGGAAGCCCAGGCACATCTCAGATATGTTTCACAGGAGCTAGCGAATCAGCCTGGCCACTGGAGATGAATAGCCCACGGGGAATTCTGTTCCTCCAAGTCTGAAGCTCTGAGTAATTAGGAGTCACTTTTTCCTCAACTGTGAAATGGGAGCACCTAATTTGTAGTTTCTTTGTGAAGGGTTAATGAAATAACACATGAGAAGTAATGAGCAAATATATAATTGTTTCTCTAGCCTCTATCTGTTCTTTGCCAAAAAACTTGACAATTTTACTTTTTATTATTCTAGAAAGGCTCATAGCATTGTTCTTATTTTTCCAAGCAGGTAAATCTGATCTCAATGTTTTATACCTCTGAACTACAGAAAATACAAGCTGCCTATTAATTTTAATGTAAGCATACACTAGAAAGTGAAAACTTGTGCCTACTTTGAATCAAATGAAAATCATAGAAATTATTAAAAGTAGAAAGCAAAGGAATTGTTAATTGATAGCACCATTGTAATTGCTTAGATGTTTATTGAGATATATATGCTGTGATGGGCCTTATTTTGCCTAACTTGCCAATCTGTTTGTACCTACCTTGTTAATGTAGTTCCATGCTTCTCAAACATATGTAAGTACAGTCTTCTCAAAAATTCTTATGAGAAAAATTCATATGTAAACAGGAAAATACATTCTTTAAAATTATAAAATCCCTTGCAGCAGTTGCTCCCAGCTGCAGTGTGTTCATACATTGGCTAACTAAAAATTAAATCACCCACTTTGGGAGTTCCAAAGAGATCAAGGGGAACTATTTTGACATCTTAAATAGTTTTTGACCTCACTTAATTTTATTTATATTTTTTCAGAAAGCATCAAAAAGTGAATTTATTTAACCATACTCAGCTGATAACAGAGCGAATGGGTGAAGAATTCTTGCTATACCATGCTGAATGAATTGAAAAAAAAAAAAAAAGTTGGTCAGAAGAAGACAAAAGAACTTTGTCTTATAGGAATCAGAACCAAGGAGCTCCATAATCATCTAGCATCTGTGCTACGTTGTATCTGTGATTAGAAATGCACATAATAGAAACTCCAGGGGTCTTCTGGATTCTCTGTTTAAGGTGCTGACAACCGTGGCCACAAGGTAATGCTTGTGCTGAGTTACTCCCAACTAAGAAATCATGTGCATAGGTTCTTTTATGTGTGCGAGGTAATTGCTCAAACTGTGGATCCTTGACAATCCTTAGGGCCACTCGATACTTCTGTCCCCATTTCTCAGTTTCCATCGTTACACAATAAGTTATGCATGGGATACACGTGGCACATAGACAGTCCATCACTGATTGTATTAAGTCCAACTTGGCTTTGAAGGAAGAGTTGATAAAGTTGGTGTCAACCAGGATATGGTAAGGTGGGCCCAACTGTGTATTATACTGAAAGAATAAGCAGGATGGATGTTGGGGGACTTCTCTTTCCTTTTAGAGCACTGCGGTCTTTCTTTTCTTTCTTTATAGGCTTTAATCTGTCCCTTTCTTTGAGTCTCTCATCTCTGAAACTTGCTTCCTGATCAGACGCTTTCTTACTTTCTTTTTTTCCCCTCTGTTCATGTTGCTATCGCGTTTCTTCCACACTCCACTTAATTTTAAAAGAGAAATTAAAATATGTTTTCTGCTTCAACATAACTTTCAACAAATTTGTGACCACAAAAGAATTAAATTGTCTTTTTACAATAAAAAAAGAGAGTGAGTTGTCAATGGAGTAGTAATACTCATTTATTTAAAATAAGATAGCTACTTGAAACTTACTATTTTGGTCGGTGAACTATTTAGCATTATACATAACAGACTATATAATTACTGTTCTTGTTGATGGGACAAACAGTTAACATTCACACAGCAAATGAACAAAAGCTTTAGAGCAGTTTCTAGAGGCTGAATTCCGTAGTTGGCTAACTCCAAGGCAGGGTGGCCTGGCAGAGAGGCATGGTAGATAAACTTTGTCCACGGCATGTCAGACAGGAAACAACAATCAAAGGCAGAAGAAGGAAGATACACCATTCCAGGGCATACTACTCTACAGTAGATCTCCCTCATGACCAAGCTTCTCCAACCAGGTTTTACCTCCCAAACCACATTTAGCTATAAACTCATTAGTAGGCAAATCCACAGGTGAGGATCATACACTCATGACAAATCGCTTCCCTTAAGGCCCACCTGTGACTGTAGGAGAATTTGTATGCACATGTAGATATTAATATTATGTGTACATGTACATGTGTGTGTTTTAAATATAGTAATACTTCTAGTTTTAATTTTGTACACTTTGAAACAGCTTAAACAATGAAGATAATTTTGAAGAAACAAGCCAATTTGACTCAGTTTTGGAATACTTCTTGATTATTAAATTAACAAAAAAGAATTGCAATATTTTAATATATAGAAAAATACTAAAGAGATTAGCTGGTTGCTTGTGCATAAAGAATCATCTCAGAACATGAGAAAAATGTTTAGATTGATAATGAGATTTAAGCACAAGTTTTAGCAATACTGGTTTGATGATGGTAGGGAAAGAATTTGTAAAAACAGCAAACAAGATTGAATCTATTATCAACTTCATATTTGTTCTTGCTTTAGAAAGTTTTTAATAGTCATCTTACCCAGAAATATACAAGAATTATTTCAAAGAAATAATCTAAAATAGGTGCATTAGATAAGGAATTTAAATGCTAGCTTACATTGAACATTATATCACCATTTCAAGAAAGAGCATTACACAAAGGCAAAAACATGAACAAATGAAATAAAACAGATGTTATCTTTTAAATATGAAAATCAATTTTAGTTGCCAACTGGCATTTAAATGGAGACATTATAAAAGGTTGAAGTTGAAAAACAGATTATAAATTACTAAAACGATATTGCATTGTTGACAAAAATTAAAACCTAGAGGAAAACAGTAAACAAGATTAAAATTTGTCTCATTGTAGGAAAATTAAGAAAATGTAACAGGCGAGCCAGCACTGCTCGCCACAATGATCACACTCCAGGAGCCCAGTGATTATCACAATCAAGGCGTTTTCAAACAGTGCACAGTAATAGAAAACATTGCAGGCGAGTCACAGACTGAGATCAAACTGACACAAGACAGAAATAACTGAAGAAACAACTTGAAGAAGAATGTGCTAGAAAAAGATTTCAATTATTCAAGAATATTCAGAGTTGGCTAAAGAAATTAGAGAAATATTACAATGTAAAGGCTTTGCCAAGGGAAAAAAAATAGACTAATTGGGAACTTTCTTTGGAACTTATTTAGCACACCAAAGCTAATGAAAATAATTATACTTGAAGCAAAATTGTCTTTCAATATGTCTGCAAGAATTATTAAAATAATTATTATTAAAACAGAAGACTATGTATTTAAAATTAGGTATCTGTATTTTAACATATTTTCACTCCTTTGTTAAAATTTAAATCAAATATTATTAAATATTGAACATAACCACAAAAATTAGGAAGTAAGAATTAATAGACAATTTTCTGACACAGTCTGCTGCTGAGGAGGGAAAGATTACGTGAACCTTAATAGAAAAATTACAAGGATGATCTAGAATGCATTTGGAAATAAACAACTTAGGAGAAAAATATGGAAGTTGGGGTAGAGGGTGGATTTTCAACTTGATCTACGCAGGGAATGGGTGGGGCACGCTCTGACTGTGTGTGTGCCTGGAAGCAGAGTCATGTGGAGTCTGTGTCTGCTCCAGCCCCTTTTCTCCTCTACTAATGTGTCCCTGCTCTGGTTCCTCCTCCTACATGAATTTAGTTCCATCAAGCCCTTTTGCCACATTGCATTTGTCTTACAGCCTGATGAACATGAACTAAATGCCTTTAAAATGTAAGCACAGTTAGACTTCTCTTTTAAGTTCCAGGTACTATGTTCCAGGGAACATAGAAAAGCTGCACAAGAGAAGTGATGTCATTGCTGTGACAATATCTGACCACGTGATGTAGAAGTCCTTGGAATTGGTTTGTAGAAGGAGTTTGGGAAGTTTGGAGGTGCGGGCTACAGCAGTCCCAAAGTGCAGAGACTGAGGAATGAGTTTGGTTGCAGTTCAAAAGACCAAAATGGTGGTAGGATGAACAGCAAAGGCTTTAAATTTAAACAATACAAATATTAAATTTAAAAAAGAAAACAGCAAAGGCCAGGTTCGAGAGATATCAACTAGAAAAAAGAACTCCACTGGTCACTGAGCTATGGTAGATCAGATACACTCTGACCAAAAAGTTGCCTATATTTTCTCCATGTGCTGAGACTTTGGAGAAGATTGAGGATTAGGTACAGCAAAGTAATTAAGCTAGCAAAGGAAGGTTCAAGGCCGGGCATGGTGGCGCATGCCTGTAATCCCAGCACTCGGGAGGCTGAGGCAGGAGGATCCCTGCGAGTTCAAGACAAGCCTAGGCTACAAAAGTGAGCTCAAGGCCAGCCTGAACTGCATAGTGAGACCCTGTCTCAAAAAGACAAAAAAAAAAGAAAGGAAGGTTCAAGATAGCTCAAGGGCATGAAATGGGTACTGCTGGCTGTGTTTCGATTTAGATAAGGAATAAGGAACAAAAGCAGAGCAGAAAAAAATGAACAACATTATTTGACCCTGAGGGAACCACATGTAAACTTGGAGCGAAAATAAATGTGTTTACTGAAGTATGTGCCATGAATAAAAGGGGGAGGGCTTTTCTATGGGAAGAATAAAGATGTGTTCAGAGTATCACAAGAATTAGCAAAAACCCAACCAAGGCAGATTCAAGAGCACAAATGTATAAGTTTGGGTTTTTTTGTTTGTTTGTTTTTTGGTTTTTTTTTTGTTTGTTTGTTTGTTTGTTTTGTTTTGTTTTGTTTTTGAGACACAGTTCCTTGTACCCAAAACTCTCCTGCAAAATCCATTCATCAAGATTAATTTCACTGTGTACAACCATCCAGGCACTCAGAGGCAGCTGCAATAATGGCCCAGGGGAGCCTATCCATTGCTTGAACTGGTAGCATACCTTGGAATTATCTGTGTTGTGCTGATTTTATTGGCAGGCAAAGTACAGGAGTTATAGGGTCAGGAAAACTTCCATTTAGATTTCTGAAGAAATCTAGTGAGGGGCCTCTGAGAAGGTATTGCATAAAGTTATGGGAATGAAGTCAAATGTGCAGTAGGACCAAAGGAAGTCAAAAATGTCTGAAACAGTGAACACCTTCAGAGAAATGATTCATACTGTGATAGCTGTGGTGTCAGCTTGAACAACAAATGGCTAATAGATAGGTTTATCATGGTTCCTGGCAGGACTAGATTATCAACCTACTGAGAAGAGAAGACTTGCCGTGCGCTGAGTAACACCAATCAATAGGTTTGTGTGGATGGAATAAAAAGAAAAAAAAATAAGGCTCATCTTTACTCCTTTGGAGGAGCGCCAGTGTTTGCCATAGCCTTTGGTTATCCATCAACGGGATTCCAGCACAGACATAGGTCTTCCAGTGCAGACCCTTGACTTCTTCGATATGGGTTTTCTATGAGTGATGCAGGCCTTGAACTTTTAATTGGACCTTCTACTGTCCAGCACACTGATGATCTTTCTGCATTTTTCTATTTCTAATTCTACAGGAGACCAATGTAAGTCTACCTTGTAAAGCATTTAAACCTGTGTGTGTGTGTGCATGTGTGTGTGCGCGTACACGCATGTGTGCACGAGCACTTGTGCATGTGTGCCTTAATTAGTTTTTTTGTTGCTGAGATACAATATCCAACACACACAATTAAAGAAGGAAGCACAAACTCACAGTTTATAGATGCTTCACTCTGTAGTTCACTGGCTTCAGCACAGGTTGGCATGACAGAGGAGCGTCACACAGTAGAAAGGGTCGTTGTCAAAGCAGGACAATCAGAAGGCAGTCAGCAAAACTGTAGTAAAATGGTAGCAGGAGAAGTAGGCTAACTTCTTTCTGTCCCATTTATTTTCCATCTAAGCTGCAAGTTTATTGAGTGATTTGACTTCTACCCAGCATAGAGTGCAGGTCCCCTAGACCATGAATGGGTCCAACTCAAGTGAGAGGCAGTAAAGTCTCCATCCAAAAATGTCAAAGGATGGAGTCCCCAAGCTCTGTGGAATTCACATCTCTCTTTTTTTCTTGTAGAATGAGAATATATAACTTGCTTTTGATTTTTATAGAGGTCCAAAGCCAAAATTTGCCATAAGTCATAGAAGGGTCATTGACTTGGACTCTTGAAGGACTGGAGAAACATCAAGAGTTCACAGAAGAGACAGTTGCATTTCCAGTTGTATGCAGGATATTTTTATTATCTTAAATGGAATTGTGAATTTTCTATTGTCTTTATTTTGAGATCAGGTATGTTTTAAGAAGCTGTGTTTTTTGACAAAAGGAGAGGCATGGAATTTATTGTGAAATATCAATTTGTCTGACTTTAAAATCTGCCTGGATGTGTCAAGGCCAAATCTTGAGATTTATGTCAGATTCCCTGTTCCTTTCTCTTTGTCATAGTTCAATTGCTCTGCCTCCTGGCCTTCATTTACCTAGCATCTTTGCTCCACCATATACTTCCACCATGGTATTTCTATATGACCATGAACTAAAAACCACTTTAAAATGTGAGCTAGCCGGGCATCTTGGCTCACGCCTGTAATCCCAGCACTCAGGACGCTGAGGCAGGAGGATTGGTGTGAGTTCGAGACCAGCCTGGGCTACAAAATTGAGCTCAAGGCCAGCCTCAACTGCATAGCGAGACCTTGTCTCAGAAAGACTAAATAAATAAATAAATAAATAAATAAATAAATAAAAATAAAATATGAGCTAAATTAACGTCATGTACTTAATATGTAGATATTGAATATGATTTCATAGAGTGAAAAATATGATTAATATACAAATTATTATAGAAGAATATTACTCCTCCAAAAACAAATGATAGCCAGACCTTGCAGTGTATGCCTGTATTCCCAGCAATAGGGCAGCTGAAGTAGGAGAATACTGACTACAGGAACTACCTGGAGTACACAGTGAGAACCTACATCAGAAAATAAGAAAGAAAAGAACAGGTTAAAAATTAAAGTGGAATATTCCAGATAACAGTAGTAAAAGCATCATTTTCTGGCTTGCAAAGCAAGTGAGTGTATGTTAAAGTGTAATTTATAAAGTAAATAAGTGGAATTTTGACTGTAAAGTTTAAACTGCATTGTCTTATAATTGAAACAGTACATTTTTTTTATTTTTTAAAATGAACTAGAGGCTGGAGATGTAATTCAGTAGTAAGGTGCTTGCCCGGCACATGCCTTGGGTTTCAGTATGTGCCTTGTGACCTTTGATTTCACCTTTAGCATTGCAAAACAAACACTTGTCCTTTCCTTGGAAAGCAAAGGACCCAAATGCACTGTGGAGAAGGTGCACAGTCCTTCTGTGTTGAAATGTCATACTACTTGTTTTTCCCATCTCATTTTTTTGTTGTTGTTGTTATTTCTTTAGTATACCACTGCCCACTAAACAACAAAGCGACTTGGACTTAGGATGAAAGTTTTGAGGAATCAAAACTTGAGGGAGCTATGAGGGTGTAAAGAAGAAATCTAATTATAAATCCTCTAGTTTTGTATATGAGGGGAGCTTCACAAATGATATTAATGATCATTCATTCAAGTAACAACTAAAAAATTAATTATTGGATTGATATGAAACACAAAGAGAACAGGTGGACAGAAATACTGTTCTTATAATAATTACACTTTAAAAGAAATGCATGACACAAAGAAATTAATAAATTATTGAGATATTCTAAGTAAAGACTACTCTGAATAAAAATAAAATATATTGAGTAATAATTTAAGACTAACACACTAAGTGTGTCCACTCACTCTGAGCCACACAAAATCTTGGTTTTCATAATTTCTTCCTATTACTCTTAATAATTTGGCAATAAGTGTCTGATAACACAGAGAACAGTGAACATCTCTTTGTAAGCCAATTTAGATAATTATTTCCTAAATTGATGAAATTTCAGCCAATAAATTATACTTAAGCTTTATAATTCCACTCATTTTTTCTCAAGTTAAAGCAAAACTTTGAAGTAATTCTCAGCTACACCTTCTCTAAATGAAGAATCACATGAAACAGTATAGTATATGGATGAACACTACATTCTAAAATTATTTCAATGATTTAACTGAAGTCATAAAATGAGAGAGAGAAGATAAATTAAATGAAGAAAGATGATAAAACAAAGGGCGAAGGAACCAGACACAAAACCCAAGGACTCTGGAACTATAGTCTGCACTTAGTATTATGTTTATTAGAATAAACAAAAAAAAAAAAGCAGAACATGAGAAATTTGAGACATAATTATATGCAACCTTCAAGAGTCACTTGAAAGGGGCTGGGAAGATAGCTCAGTGATCTAAGTGTCTACCTGGCAAGCATAAGAATCTGAGTTCAAAACATGGTTCCCCATGCCATGCTACCCCTGGAAATCTGGGGACACCAAGTTCTATACAAGGCCCTGTATCAATAAATAGAATAGAATAAAATTTTTAAAAAAGAGTCACTTGAAAGACAACAAATATATAAATTTAAAGTAATTGACTAGAAAAATATTTGTTCTGTAAGTGATAAATGTATGAAATCTGCAGTGGCTACATATCACTGAAGTTATATTTCAATGTAAATAATTGCTAAAGATAAAGGAATATTATATAAAATAATTTATAAGTGCAAACTAATAGGTATACATGTGTGCAGGCCTAAAATATGTGAAGCAAAACTGATAGAATAAGCAGTTTGAAAAATTTAAATGAACTTTCATGACCTACTAGAAAGTAGAACTTTCAGAACTATTAGAAAAAATTCAATAAATGAATAAATTATCTAAACTGCCTTAAGAATCTTAAACTAACTAATATTTATAGAACAGTACCCGAGAGCTACAGAGTACAAGTTATCTCTAAGAAAATAAGTTCACACGTTTCGTTCACCAAGGATATGACGTGCCAAATCTGAAACTCAGCCACAAAAAAAAGTATTGGTGTCACATATAGGAGATTCTCTAACTAGAATGGGAAAAAAAATTTGAAATTTCAGTATGCTAAGTCATCCTTCTAAAAGCAATGCTCGAAAAATTTTGTATTTATAGGTCCTTCAATGCCTTATGCAGTCATAGATAGGTCTCTTGGAAAGTGGCTGAAGCATATGACAGCTTCTGCATGATGTAATGTTAGGAGCTGGGGACTCATCATGAAAAATCGACCCCTGCAGCAGCTCCTGGAAGGGTGCATCATTCTTCTCAGCTCTTCTCTTCCTAATATGGGTTTTGGCTGCCATGATATAAGTAGATTTACTCTTACCAGGCACTTCCATTACACCTTCCTTCTTTGGAGTCAGTCATCTATGAGCTAAAAATATGGGTCAAAATAAACTTTTCTTTCTTTAAATTGTGTGTCAATTATTTTGTTTCAGTGACATAAAGTAACTAAGACAGATGTTCATATGAGAGTTAGGACACTGATATCTTCATGTGATCTTGAATCCTTTAGAACTGATTTGATATTGGAGTTTGAAAATCTTTGAAGATACTCCCTTGTGAAGCTCTAGAAAGCCTTGGGTGAGCTTCATGAGAAATTCTGGCTGAAGCACAGACGAATAGAATGCTGACGAAAAAGAAGACAGTAAAGACAGATGCAGGAGGTTTCAACTGATAAGAAGCATTCCATTGGCAGCTAGACTTGAGAATAGGTTGTTATGACCTGACAGAAAATGTATAAATACTTTATGCCCATCTTGAAACTTTGTGGAAATTGAGGATGACAGACTAATAAATCTAGCAGAGGAAATTTCAAGGCAGCCCAACATTCAGGCTATGTCAGACATATGCCTTGTGACTTTTAGTCATTCCTTCTGAAAATCAGAAACAAAAACTAAATTTGAAATGTTTTCATTTTTTCCAGAAAAGATGTTCCTATATTTGCCAGAGAATCTTCATTAAATAAATTATCATTAAAAAGAATTAAAGAATACAAATAATGCTTTGAAGTCATATCAGCAAAACCCTACCCTTCCCAGGATCATGAGTACAAAAGTGCATCACACACACTGCTCTAGAGAAGGCCTAACCAGGAAATTGGTTTCCCTGGATTTGTTTCCCTATGCTTAGTGATCCAGGAACCCAAGAGAACTTCTCAAGCTGATACCAAGTGGCCTGGCTATTACTCAAGCTGAGCATCATCACATGGGTTTCATTGTAAACATACATCATACAAGAGTTGTTGGGTCAATGTGCCTTCCACCCAGATGTCAAAAGAAGTCCTGGACATTGTGGTTCTCAAAGGATGGTTGGTAAGCTGTAAGAGTAAAGTCAAAAGTATAGTGGAAATCACATGAAGTTGGTGAATCGAAATAAACCTTTGATTTAGATTGTGGGCTTTGGGTATTTCCAGTCAGTAATGAAAAAGTAACTAAAATACAGATGAAACAATATACTTCAGAATGTTCTCAGGAGTTAAAAAATTCAGAATGAAAATATAGAAATAATGAAAATAAATTTAGTAAAATGTGTTAGCTTTAATGAAAGAAGTTCTCAGAGGAAAATATATAATATACTATTTTAAGTAGCTTACAGAAAGAACAACTAGAATAAAAATAAAGTCAACATGCATAGAAATAAAATACATAAAACCACAATTCAGCAAAACATAGAGATGAACAATAAAGAAAATGCAGAATACCAAGAAAGTTAGATATAAAATAAACAAACTGATAAACCTCTAACTAGAATGATCAAGGAAGAAATAATTTTTAAAACCTGAATAATAACATTGGAAGAAGAATTACTATAAGACATCTTAAATCTTAAAAATTATATGACAAAATATTTACAATACATATTTACTTGTGAAGCATTTCTCGACTTGTGTGTAGAAATAACCAAGCAACAGTGAAACAAATTATGAGAATGTTTCTGTATCTATTGAAGTAATTGAACTCATTCTATTTTTGCAGAAACAAAGTAAAACAAAATGTTTCTAGGATGTGACAGTTTTACATATAGTCTACTGTGCATTCAACGAAGAAATAAATAGCATCAATCTTTTAACTCATGCAATAAAGAGAAGGGCTACTTTCCATTTTTTATAAAAATTAACATAATTTTTATACAGATTAACGTAATCTGAAATCAAAACCTAAAGTAGACATTGCATAGCTCCGAGGCACAAGTGCCTGCTGGGCAAGTGCAAGGTCGTGAGTTTGAACCCTGGTCCCAAAAAAAAAAAAAAAAAAAAAAAAAAAAAAAAAAAAAAAAAAAAAAAAAAAAAAAAAAAAAAAAAAAAAAAAAAAAAAAAAAAAAAAAAAAAAAAAAATTGCAAAAAGCAGTACTATATAGATTAAAATTATACAGGTACATAGTCATAAAATTCCATAGAAATATATTATCAAATTGAATACAAAATATATAAAAGAAGATAATGGACTATGATCAAATATAGATTATTTTAGGAATGTAAAATTGATATACTAGCCAAATATTAAATAGAAAACTTACCATGTTTTAGTTTTAAGGGATACATATTATCATTTCATAGAATAAAACGTCAAAGAACTTCAACATTCACTGATAAAACTTTCAGTAAAAAGAATTTTTAAATTTCCTCTTTTTAATTTGCAGGACTCTGAAACATGCATTCCTCAAAACTGAAAATGATGAAAGAGGGATCATTTTTATTCAGCATTCTACTATTGGTTTTAGTCTTTGCAAAACAGTGATTTACAAAAATCAGCAACTTAGACATTCAAGGGCTAAACAGAAAATAAGATGTGTTTAATTATCTTTTTTTAATTACAACAAAAGATATTTTACCATTATCCCTCAAAACACTCTAATATTTATCCTGTCATTCTTGCCACATGAATATCTTTATGAGACATCATGAAACACACAGGATTGCTACAGCTGAAGTTTAAAAACATTTTGTGCAGACCATCTGGGGTAATACTAGACAAACACTGCACTAATGTTCTTAGCAATATTCATAATATCTTCATTTTCAGTAACTAATAAGTGAATATATATACATATATACATGTAAATGTCTGCTTCTATATGGTGATTCAAAAAGAGGCTTTCCTTTATTCCTTTAAATTGTGGACATTGGGTATTTCCAAGCAGCAATGATTAAGTAATTAAAATATAATCTATTAGTATACTGCTACTTAGGAAAAACAAATACAATGGATTACCAAAGTACTTACCTTGACGTAAAACTAAAACTCATTTAAGTCAGCTGAAAGAAAAAGACACAAAAGAACACATACACGTCCTATAAGAAGGAGCAAGTGATACAGAAGTGTATGAAAAGCAAGTAATCTAAAATAACAAATACTTGGAAGATGGTTTACTGTGACCAGAAAAGCTGAGAAGACAAAATCCACAGAAATTCCAAGAGAGCTTTGTGATAGGTTAGGGTTCAAAGCTTCCCAGGCACCCTGCTTCCAAACTCCCTCCTCCTTGGCTCCACACAGAGCGAAACCCAAAATCACAGAACAGGTCCACCTGACTTTGACCTGGACAGGCAACCATGAGAACTCTCCTTTGTTAACATAGCAGTTCCCCCACGGACCAGGTAGCCCTGCAAAGATGAGCTCTCCCTCAACTGTTCCAGTGACCCCTCCTAAAACCTGTGATCTACACTGCAATTGCAAAGCCTTTGACTGTGTATGTATCTGCTTCCTCTTAGTCCAAAGAGAAGTATATTCTTTCCTTTTTTTTTCTTTCTTTTTTCTATGCAACATCAATAGGGATGTGGGTCATGCCCACACACTGTACTCTGTAGAATGATTGTGAGGACAATATGCAATATGTCAACTTTCAAAGAAAAGAAGGGGGAAAAGAAAAAAAAAAGTAATGTGGATTTAGAAAGGTTAATGTTTAATTGTTTGATCAATCTTATATACATATATGTATTAATCTAAACTGATCTGATGATGAAAATATGTAATAT
>PVJA010045496.1:0-15600 GCA_004027025.1 Myocastor coypus
TCCACAGCTAGTGCAGCTAGTGGAACTCCAGGCAGGCCAGGATTTCCCTTCAGGAGATGGTTGGGTGGAGGGAGTTTCCCTCTGAGACTTGTCTTCCAGTTTGGATGTACATAAAGGTTTGTGTTCCTGCCTACATCTTCCTCTACCAGCTGGGCCGGTGGCCTCTCTGCACGTTTGTGTCCTCCCTGGAAGCTGCCGATTTCAAACACAAAACGCCCCTTCTGCAGGGGAGGAGCCCTGGGCTAACAGTCTGGCACCTTTGCTTTCTCTGGAGCACTGCAGGTGCTTTTAAATTCTATCTCAACATGGGCAGCAGGCCCAAGTTGGACGACGAGGAAACCCTCGAGCTGAAGGGCTCCAGAGACTGAAGAACCAGGCAGCGGAGGCCTCCCTCATGCTTCTCTTCAGCTCTGTCTCAGGCAGGAAGCTCAGAACTTTCTGCAAATGTCTTAAGAAGAGCCACATGTTGCTAAGTATAAATACATTTTTTTTTTATAAATACATTTTTGAAATGAATTGCAGTGGAAACTAACCTTATTAAGAGTCAGACATTGGCTGTATGATAGTTGACCCTGGCTCAGTTTTCTCATCCGTGAAATGGGAAGGTTGCCCTTAGACCTTGGGGGCACCATGCAGCTCTTTCACGCAGGCTATGAATCTGGCTTTAGTGATATCTCAACTTTAAAGAGGTCTAAAGCTAATGTTAAGCTTCTCTTTGCATTGGAACCGCATTCTGTGTGGAACTGGAGCAGAAGCAGATTCAGAGGACACAGCCCATCCCCTTCTGGACAGACCATGGGGGGAGGGGAGGCCAGACTCACGGTGTAGAAGTTGAGAGACAACTGGCTCTCAAACGTGCCCATGCTCCCGTTCTTCACGTGCACGGTGGCCACTCTGAAAAGGGGAGAGAAGTTTGCATAAGGACTGAAACACGCCCGTGCGATAGGGACTGTAGCACACCCCCAGGAGCCCCCCCCCCCCCCTCGCAGAGCAGCTTACCTCTGGTCAAAGGCAGCCTGGTTCACCAAGTAGGTGGAGTGGTAGGTGCAGGAGAAGGAGTAGTTCACGGGCTGGTTCTTCACGATCACCGTGCTGTCGTTGGAGACAATGTGGCTGTAGAAATGGTAGATGGGAGGCTTGTACTGTGGGAGGGAAAAGTCAGGCATTAGGTGGCCCTGGTCCAGGAAAGGGGCCTGCGTTCTAGGGAAGTAGACAAAGATGACTCAGAAAACAGCCCGATAGAGAGGCCCGGAGCTTTGCTGCTGTTGGCAACATTCACTCCGTTGGTCTGTTGGTGAGCTGAGCTTTTAAAGGGGTTTTTGAGTCCTTTCAACTAAAATGATTTAATGAAAGAAAAGAAAGGGGAAAATAATAATAATAATAATAATAATAATAATAATAATAATAATGATGATAATAATGTTGATTTAGAAGGGTTAATGTTTAATTGTTTGATCAATCTTATATACCTATATGTGTTAATCTGAACTGATCTGATGATGAAAATATGTAATATAACCACTGTTAAATTTAAACAAACAAAAAAAATTCAATGAGAAAAAAAAAATCAGCTCCAGGGGCCAGCGAGATGGCTCAGTGGTCTAAAGCATCTGTGGAGGAAACTTAAGGCCAGCACTGCGACCGCTCCTCGACCCCTGGCACCACATGCTACGCACCCCTACCCCAGGTTTAAGAGAAATAAATTTTAAAAATCTTTTAAATAAATAAATAAATAAATAATAAAATGATTTAATGATAAATAATGTAGGTCGTTATCAAAGAACTAGAAAGAGGGGAAAGGAGGGGAGGGGAAGGGGACATAAAAAGAAATGAAGTGTATTATGTGCACACAGCATCTTCCCAGGAAGATCATTATGCACGTGGACATAACATACACATTTAATGTCCTAATAACAATAAAATCTGAAAAGTCATAAACTCATCTGGTGTCAACCAAAAGCAATCAACTTAAAATCCCTCTCTCTCAACCTCAGCTTTTTTTTTTTTTATGTGTTTATGACACGGTCTACAGGGTCTACAGGGTCTCACTGTATAGAGTGGACTCGCAGTGATTCTCCTGTTTTCAGCCTCCCAAGAGCTGGGATTACAGGCATGCACCACCATGTCCAGTCTCAATCTCCATCTTAGCACCCCTGGGGGGCAAAGCTGGCATGGCACTCTGGGGATGGGACCCTGGTCTCTGTCAACCTCAACTTTTTAATGCATTTTCCCTGCTTGAGTATGCTAGGTGAATGGCTTCATCCATATCCCAAATCTAAAGCATTATTATCTAGTTTTTTGCTGTTCTTTTCTTCCAACTAAATACTGTTTCTAAGATTCTCTCCCCTGACATGCTGGGCTTGGAAATCACAGACACTGGTAGAAAGTAACTGGCCCAGGATCGTGGAGAAGACTTCTAGCTCACCTAGCCAGGATGCATTCAAGGCCATGGTGCATTGCTGGTCATACTTGTGGCCTTACCCATGAAACCTCTGGATTGTTGTGGGCCTTTAGGGTTAGAGGCAGCCCTGGAAGCTCCTCCTCATATCTTTTGAGACCTTCTATTGTATAATCATGCATCAAGCCAGCAGGAGTGCTGGACCACAGGGAGAGGGTCAGAAGACCCAGTCTCCTTCACTGACTGTGTCGCTTTGGATTCTGTAGTCCTAAACTAATGACTTTGTTGGGTGGTCTCGGATTTCTCCTTCTCTGCCATGTCAGGATGCTTGGCAAGGGGAGATGTGTTTCCATAAGATTCCGTGGATCCTTGTCTAGGATGCTGCGTGGGACCCAGTTAAGGATGGCGTTAGATGCTGGTTGTTCTTTTAATGCACTCTTCCAAATGCGCTTTCTGATTGTTTCTAGGTTCTGGGAATGGAGCAGCCCAGGAAGAAGGCTGGTTTGCGAGAGCAAGCTCTGAATTAGCAGTGAATTAGAAGGCACAAAATGTGCTCTGTTCTATTCACTGAAGGTGACCTTACTGGGTCTGGCAGCAAATTAGGAGGATAAAAGTCAAGCCAGAAGGGTCACTAAACTCAGTAGATTTTATGAGAACTGAATTTTTTTCTTTTTTATACAGGGTCTCAGTGTATAGCCCAGACTCATAGTGATCCTCCTATCTCAGCTTCACTAGTGCCGGGATTATATGGGTGCACCATCACACCTGGTTTTGGGGCCAGCACAGTATGCTTGGGGCTCCAGGGCTGGTACACAACATGCAGTACCAGGGACTGAACGAAGGACCTTGTGTCCAACAGGTGCTTAGACTGCTGAGCTATGTCCCCAGCCCCAAGGACCGAGTTTGAACTGGAAATCCTGAATTCTCTTAAGGACAGACAGCAAATGCTCTTGGGCCCAGCTGCCTGGTCTTAAGCAGCCATGCACTCTGTGGCCAGACTTACCTCAGACTGGGTCCCACAGTAGGACTTGTTTTTAGGCGACAAGTCTGGGATGATAAACTGGTAGTAGCCGCCTTCCCGGACACCATTGTAGCACAGCCCCCCGAGGGCCAGCTGATGCACTTCCCACCCGTAGGGGCACTCCGGGATCTTGGTGATGATAGTTTTGGGATAGCAAAACACCAGAATGACATCTAGAAGGACACACACAGGGCTCAAATGTGACAGGGTCATTACATCAGTCTGTGTACAGAGCAGCATGGCTCATCCACACCTGGAAAAAACGTTTTCCTGCTCTTCTTCCCCAGCTGCTAGGCATTCCCCCAAACTTCAGCTGCTAAAGTTCTACGTTAATACCTTAAGCCACATCTATTTAATAACAGCATCTACACTGCATATATATTTTAAATGGTCCATGTTTAAACTTTCACTTTATTTTGGGGATTTTTGCCCCTATGCCATCGCAGACTGGAATATGCTGTCCAGATCACCTTAAGAAAGTGAACACATAGAATTCAAAAATGTCCACTACACACACAATATTATAAAACATTGGTCTATAATACAGGACAGAAGTTCAATAGTCAAATAGAACATAAAAGTGCAGATGTTTTGTATATAAAAGAGGAAAGAAGGAGAATGAGAATTCTTTAATTTAAAAAAAGTTTATCCAGTATTTTTGCTTCCCCAGCCCACAGGTGCTGGGGTCTTAGTTGCTTTTCCTAGGTGACATTATTGGGTTTTCAAAACAAAGCCAGCAGGACCCAGCTACAATCACTGCAGAGGGGAGCTTCAGGGAGGGTCCCTGGCCAGGCCGGAGGCCTGGTGCCCATGCCTACCTGCTTTGTTTGGAGTACAGGACCTCGCTGAGGCCCCCACGAAGACGGCCAGCAGGACCAAGGCCTGCACCACCATTGCTTCATAGAACTGGGGCTTTCCAAGCGGCCGGAGCAAACTGGCCAAATCTGTTTTTTCCAGGGCCCGGTCCTCAATCATTCTAGGTCAGATATACAAGTGAAATGGTAAAATCAAGGGTCAGAGCAAAGCAGCCATACAGTCCTGGGGAACATATCTAAGGGAGATTAGTGGCAGGGACCCCTGTGGGCTTGCTCCTTGTCAGGATGCAGGGGCGCAGTGTGGGCTCATACCGTGGGGAGCGTCAGCAGCGCAGGTGGGTGCTCCTGTTCCTGGCTGTTGCATTCTCTCTGGACGGTGCTGCTTCTGAATCTCTGGCCCCAGGGCCACCGTGACTTATATAGCCTGAGCGTGTAAAAGAAGCCGACTCCAGATAAGTCACAATGAGCACGCTTTATCCACTGTGGGGGGAAGAACAGAGAGCCTTGCACAACCATCCTGGAGAAGCTCAGTTACCACTTGAATCTCATTTCTTTTTCTTTACAGAACTGAAAAACTGTTTTTTCTTTCTTCTTCTTCTTCTTCTTCACCACTTCAATGAGGACTGGAATAAAAAGTTGAATTTTTAGCCCTTGCACGCAGAACCAATTCTAGTGGGAGGACAGCTGGTTCTGCCCAGGTCCAGGTGTCAATTGTATTTTGTTTAAGTCTTGCTTTCTTTCTTATTTTTATATTTAGGGCAACTAAGCTTTGAATTCAAGAAGACTCACACCCAGCATTAATATGCCTGATAGAAAAAAAAAGGTTGCATTAATGCAAACATTGTAAAGGGTACCTTTCTCTACTATCTTAAAAATAAACTCTGGTGCCTACAACTTTGTCCAGGAATACAGCTTTAAAGTGCAAACCCTCGAGTCTTCTAAGCTTGAGTACTCTTCCAGAGCAGTGACAGTGGAGAGTGGGACTTAGACCTTCCCATAACTTAGTCCTTAGTGACTCGACAGGACCTCCCTCAAGTAGCAGAGAGCATGCCATCCCCATGAAGGGTCCAGATATAGTAGCAGAAACACATATAATCTCATATTTCAGAAATGTTGGCTGTATCTCTTAAGCAATATGCCCATGTAATATGACAGAGTTGGTTTATCCTCAAAACCTATTGTGAGATTGATGGCAGGCTTTTCAATGATAGCATCAAAGAACTAAGGAAATATCCATATGGCAAGCTATTAAAATGCTCCCATGACTCAGTTTCCTCCTCTGTAAAGTGGAGACTCTAACCCTGGATTGATCTCACAGGACAGGAAAGCAAAGCAATGATGTGAAGCTTCTTGTAAACTATAAAGTACGAGATAAATATATGGGTTTATAGAAAAAGATAACAAACAGTTTCTAGGAATGTGTATCTGTTCCAAGAGTTCCTTTTTTTCCTTAGAAATACCAGAAAGCATCTCACTAGAGACAAGGACTCATTCAACGTGAGACATATCTATAACACATGACACACATACTGTACATGTTATAGACAAGAACCACATGTAGCTAAGGATGGCCTTGAACTTGAGACAATCCCCGTGCCTCGGCCTCCTTCCTGAGGGTTGGGATTATAGGTGTGCACTACCATACCTGGCTAAGGGATACGTTTTTTAAAAAAATAGTTTAACACCAGGATTTGTTTTAGTGCAGTTTGAAAACATCAGAAATAGTTTCTACTCTGGTCTTCATAGTTCATTCCTGAGTATGAAAAAAGCCATGGGAATCTCACATGTGTGGATTCTGAGTTTCTCTTCTCTAAGACTCGGCTCTAATTCTGTGTTTCTTTTCTTCTTCCTGGGAATCACTTATTGAACCCCCACAGCACACTAGCTATTGGAACTGGGAGACTCCAGGATCTCAGATGTCATTTCCTTACCTTAGGAGCTAGGGGGAAGGCAGCGCAGAGAGCCATGGGAGTCCGTACTGGAAACGTAGAACAGGGAGGGTAAGAGGGAAGCTGAGAATGCTTGGTAGAAGAAAGCACAAGGAAGCCATGCCAGGTCTTGTCAGCTTAAAGCGAGCCAGTGGCAGAAGGACCATGCTTGTGACTTTGACATAAATTATACCTCAGCATGGCCGTTCTGTGTGGGTCAGGATCCTTATTCCCATTCCAAAAACATACTTGGCATACGTCTTCAGATATGTTCTTCTTATCCAACAACTCTGGCCTGTGCAAGTCAATGATGTCCTAGTACTGCTCATCCAAGGATGGGTTACCTCAAGAGGAGGGTCGCAGGGGATGTCGGTACCTTTTCATCTCCAGTGGGAATGCTGAGGGCTCTGACAAGATGTCTGCCAGTTGCTATGGGGCGAGGGGAAGCTGTTAGAATCTGTAGTCTGCCTGGGCTTCACACCCGATCTTAGTTATTTACTGGATGTGTATTCTTGGCTATGTTGCTTAGCTCTTGTGAAAAGAGGCTAAGCTTTTTTTTTTTTTTTTTTTTTTTTTTTTTTAGCATAATTTCCTTCTCTTGGGGAGGGCATGATAAAGCCTATGACGTAGCATTATTTGGAATATGCAGAGTGGTGTATGTTTGTCGGATAGCCATGCTTTATTTTCCCCCATTGGAACAAGGCACCCGGAAAGCCTTTTGTCTAGGCTGCCTTACTTGAGAAATAAAAACAAAACAAAACAAAATGCCCAGAACCTATAAGGCATGTCACTGCCACAGAGCACAGATTATTGTCATCAGAGTTAGATTTCATCACCCTGGAGGTAGAGGTCATAGTTCTGTTAGGTTTTCAATTGTGTGATCTTCGGCAAGTTAGCTGGACCCATCTGAGCCTTCGGTGTCCAAACTAATACGTGGGGCTGCGCAACTCCCAAGCTTGTTGTAAAGACACAGTGAAATAAACCCTTAATCCCTGCAAATTGCTTAGCCGGGGTGTGGGGGGGTGTGGGGGGGGGAGGGGTGTGTGGGCGGGGGGTGGGGCCAGCCATGCAGTGAGCATTCTAGACTTGCTTCAGAGGGCAGTAGCTTCAGGCTGGAAGGACAGGTTGACTGCGTTCCCATATGAACCCTGAGGGTGTTTTAATGGCAGCTGTTCTCCTTTTTAAAGCCCACCTCAACAAAAGAATAGGCGCTTTTGATTACCAGAGAAGCCCGCAAATGATAAGATTCTGAGACACAGAAAGAGATCTCGCCTACAATTTCTTAGAGCGGAGAGCCAGCGAACAATCAGGTACATGATACTCCTCTCGAGGACCAGCTGAATGAAGTTGGGGAAGTGGATTCAACTTTTGTGGTAGGCTAGTCTCTTGATGTTTGATTTGCATAAGAAATAGAACGGGACAAAATGTACTTGGACCAAACAGTATTTGATACTTGCTCGGATACAAAGCTGGAGGCCCCTATTTCTTTCTGGTAACTGCCCACTATTCTGAGGCCCCATGCAGTCTCCTCTCTGTTTTCCATCGCTCTTCTCCCTTCCTGCGATGAGGGGAGGGGTACCAGTGGGAGATGGAACCCAAACGCAAAGCCTCTTCTGGCCGAGACCATTGCCCAGTCTTCAAAGCCTTGCTCTTTCTCTCAAAGCCAATCAGAAGATCTTATCCACCCTCGGGTTCTGAAAGGGCCGCACGGGGAGGGTTTTTACGGACGCATCAAAAGATGAGCTTGTCTGTCATGCATCTTTTTCAGGAACTGCCAGACAAGAGAGAGAGAGCTCCCCTTCTGTCTGCAGGCCCTGAATGATCAGTGAAAGCCAGTACAGAACCCAAAGCGTTGCTGCTTTCCAAATTCCAATCAATATTTTCAGATGTGGTTCAGAAATCATCAATATTTGATGAGTCATGATAAAGAATCCTAGTGAACTCTTACCGATGTTAAAAAAGGGATTTTTAAAATAAGGCCAAGAAGCATTCACTAAAGTTTAAAAAGTTGCTTTATCAACATATTTTGAAAGTGCATTGTTTGAGTTCATTCAGTGTTGAACTTCATAAATGGACTCGATTGTTTCCTTTAAGCTCTGAATCAAGCGCCTTTGCCCATGTGTTGGGGGCTCAGTTTGTCAATTCGCAAGAGAGTGTGGGTTCCCATCCAGGCCTCCAAGGCTCAAACCTCACAGCATTTCCAGGAATCAATCATTTTCCAGAGTTAGAGATATGTAGTGAGACCCTGCACACACACACACAGACACACACACACACACACACACACACACACACACAGCTCTGCTGATAGTGCAACACACACACACACACACACACACACACACAGCTCTGCTGATAGTGCAGCAGGAATTCAGAGCCAGGAGCCTGCACCCCACAGCTCAGGCTGTAAGGAATGACATCATCTCAGGCAGACAAACTGGAGCCTTCTTGTCTCCATCTGAAGGACAGGACCCACTGTCCTGCCTGTCACCGCCCCGCAGTCCCCTCCTTAGCTGTCTCTCCACAGTCCTGCTCCCCTCTGATGTCAGTCCCAATGCTGAGAATGAGAAAGTAGCTCCTCCTCAGACCAAGAGCAAGGATCTGCAGGGTGGATCCTGCCTAGCTGTCTCCTTACGGTCTCCTGCTCTCATACGTGGGCCTTTGGGAGGTGACCAGGTCATGAGTGTGTGACACTGGAATCATTCACTGATTGGTTTAGCAGAGTTCTGGGCATGGAGGAAGGCACTGAAGGAGGAAGACCCACGCTGGGGGTGGGTGGTGCTGAGGAACAGGCCTGTAGCCTGGGTAGAATAGAGGGAATGAAGAAGGAAGCGCCGAGGCTCTCTGCCATGCTTTGGACTGCTTGCTTTCTGCCACATCACCCCGGCTTAGAGCCAGCCAAATATACATCAAAATTCCATAAGCTGTGCATTAAAGTAAATCTTCTTTCCTTTAACTTGTGGTTATGTGGTGTGTTCCAGCAATGAGAAAAGTAACTAAGACAATCTCTTTGCCAGGGTAAAACATTGCGGGAAAAGAATTCTGTGTTTGAAACTCCCCAGAAAATAATTCACACATTATTTCATCCAACAGCTCATTAATGTGATTCCATTTAACTCCGCTTTGCCCTCCTAGTCTTCCCCAAAGAGTTAAAGCTATCCCATTGGAACAACACGTGCGCATCTGTGTTTATAGCAGCGTGGTGGGCACTGGCTGAATCCTGGAAGCAGCCACTAGTTCCGTCCGCAGGCAAATGGATGAAGAAAATGTGATGTCCACACACCGCGAAGGGCGGAAAGATAAATGTGAGTCATTTGTAGGAGAAAGGGTGTGCCATAAGGCCATACTGTTCAGGGAAATCAGTCAAACGCGAGAGCTTAAATATCACCTGATTCCCTTCTATGAGGGACCCAGAGTGAGACCGAGGGACAAACTGGATAGTGGAAAGTGAGGAGGCAGCTCTTTCTCAAATGGGGAGGGGACCGAGACAGAAGGGAGGGGGAGGGAGGGGGCGAGGGTGGGGAATCAGAAGAGAAGCTGGGCTGTGCCCTGCGTATGTGTCTACTCCACACAAGGAAGGGGAACTTTATCTACTGCAAACACGCACAAAAGCAAAGTGAAGCAAGGGGATCACGAGACGGGTGGGCGGGGAGGGAAGGAAGGGAAAGGCTTGGAAAGCATTAAGATGCCTCATGCACGTGTGCCCATTTCCCACGAGGAACGTGACCGTATGCACTACACACATGTACTAATAAAGCAAAATTGAAAAAAAAACAAAACTCATAAATGATTAATTCATGAATATGTAAAAAATAAATATCTATGTGTATCTCTATGCTTTTCAATTGGTATGAATGGAGATGACTTTGAAGGACACCAATGAGATTTGGAGAATGGATAGAATGGAGCCATTGACTTGAGCTGTGTCTCTGGGACACTCTCACTGACAGCCATGCAGTGTGGCCAGTTTTCTTCCCTTTGTCCTCAGGCGCTAACATGCCCTGTCGGGATGCCAGGCACAGAGATACATGCAAGTCACATGCCTTGCCGTTTCTCCCTTCTGCACCCATGCCAAGCCTTGATAATTAAGGTGTCCCCTGAAAGAGTATGTCAGAAATATTCTCAACACTGTACTCCAGACAGACAGTATTCATCAAGTGGAATTAGCCTTCTTGTTCTAACAACCAATTGCAGGGCTGGGGAGATAGCTCGGCAGTCTAAGTGCCTGCCTGGCCAGGGCAAGGACCTGGGTTCGATCCCTCATACCGCATGCTGTGCCAGCCCCGGATCCCTGGGTGCACGTTGCCAGCCAACAAAACTGGGTGTGGTGACACATGCCTATAATCCCAATGCTGGGGAAGCTGAGACAAAAAGATTGTTATGAGTCTAAGCTTCATAGCAAAGCCCTGTACTAAATAAATACATGAACAAAAGATTCAAAAAAAATTTTTTAAAGAGCCAAGTTGTATCTTGAGGTGGGCAGAAGTTTCAAAATCCTATAGCTCTATTAGCATTTTCCCTGCAAAAGAAAATGCATGCTTGATGTGACGATTGTGTTTTAAAGTGATCTCATATTCCTCATTCTGAGCGTCCTGCTTTCCCATTCTCCCTGGCCCTGTATTTGTGGTTTGTGTCTGTCTGATGAACAGGCAGAGGAATGCATGGCCTTTTCAAGTCTAATTTTCACTTCAGTTGACCAGGAAAATTTATTGAGAGAGTGAGCTTAAGACAACTCTTGTCTCGTCAACTCACAGCCTGAAAAATCTTCAGTAAGTGCTTGCTAAATATTTGTCAACTGATTTTTGCTGAATACAAAGTCAAGGACTTGGCCCAGATTCAAGGCCTCAGCAAGAGAATTATCTGGAAAGTGTGATTCCCTGGGTTCCAAGTTGTGCTGACGGCAAAGCTTGAAGAAGTGCATTGCCAAAAATCTTGCTTCTGGCTGGCCTTAAGCCTACTTAGGCAGACATGGGGTCTGAGGTTATATCCTCAACCTGCTGTGCTAGCCTCATCCCAGGGTGCGTTGAGATGGTGACTGAGACTGGGCGTGGTGGCGCACACCTGTAATCCCAACACTTGGGAGGCTGAAAACAAGAGGATCACTATGAGTCCGTTGGTGTAGTGAGATCCTCTAGACCCTGTACTAAATACATTTTTTAAAAAAAACATTAAAAAAAAAATTCTTGCTTCTGTCTTCTTAAAGAATGATTTCTTTCCTGATCTCATTCTAGAAATGGCTGAATGTCTTGCTCCCTGAAAAAAATATTTAGGTGTTGTTTCACAGGCCTTTGTCCCTGTGAGGGAAAAAGACCTTGTCACGTGCCACATGGCTCTGGAATCTCTCATCTATGCCAGCCTTACGCTAACGGTGGCAAAGAAAGGTCCAGGGGACTTCAGAGCCTATGCAGGGGCTCCGATGAATTAATCCAGTGGCTTGGCTAGAAAAACTAGTTTATGCACAATAACAACAGCAGATTTTCTATGGAGAGGAGTTTTAAGGCTGCAGTCTAGCTGGTAAATAGGGCACTTGAGTGACTAAGGCCGCCTTGCATAAGATCGATAATAAACTTTCCTGGAGTTTATGGAGGACTGATGAGTTTCATGGGGCTTAGAAAGCAGAGGGCCCCCCAGTTCTTCCTGTTCTTTTTGATCTGTTGTCCAAGAAAGCAGTGCTGCCATTCCCTGCATTTCCTTTTTCCTTATCCAGGGCCTCCACCTCTGCATCCTCTGGAAGTGGCCCAGGGCCAAGCCTGTAGCCCGAGCTGCATTAGATGTGTTCACCAGTATCCCGCTCCTGGGCCCTGGTCCTGCAGAAGAACTGTTGATGCCATCAACATAAGGCTGTTGCAGCTGATTGGGGAGGGGACACCAGATATATCAAACAAGGGACTCTGTTGTCCCTTTCTGTCCTCCACCACTGAGTTCTAAACAGTAGGCCCAGGAGAGAATGCAGGAGCAGGACTCATTTAGGTGTGGCCAGGCCCTTGAGCCAAAGCAGACCAGCATCAGAACCCTGGGCGCTGGGCTCTGGGATCAGTAGGGAGGGGGACACAAAGGAAGCTGGGTCTCTAGGCTCGGGGAGTCAGTGGTTGTCAGAATTGGCAGGGCCTTGTGATTACCTGGCTGGAAACAGTAACTCTTCTCCTGGTCTGGGAATCCTCCTTCCCTCCCAGGGCAGATAGTCCACTCACGGCTGCTTGCTGATACCTTTGGTCTAACCCCAGGAGAAAATCTGAATGGGCACATAGTACCTACCGCCAGAGAGCTCTAGCCGAGCCAGCTCGCTGGCAATGGCTCTAGACTAGACCGTAGATGGCTCAAGCCCTGGGCCAATCAGCTGAGGTTTAAGCTGGATAAAACTAATCAAGAATAAAAGGATTTGGGGGCTGGGGAGATAGCTCCGTGGCACAAGTGCCTGCCTGCCAAGTGCAAGGTCATGAGTTCAAACCCCGGTCCCACCAAAAAAAAAAAAAAAAGACAAATTTGGGCCCGGCGGGATGGCTCAGTGGTCTAAAGCGCCTGCATGGGAGGGCTTGGGCAGCTTCAGGGACCGCGGTTCGATCCCCGGCACCACATGCTGCGCCAGCCCTGCCCTCAGAGCGGGCTGAGCCGGCCATAAAAATAAATAAAATAAACAAAAGTTCTGAAACAAAAATAAATAAATAAAATTTAAAAAAAATTAAAAAAAAAAAGAATAAAAGGATTTGATTTTCTCTTCCTGCAGAGAAGAGTCATATGTACAGGAGAACTTTAGAGTGGTACGCTCAGGATATGTAGATGGGCTTTTGTTTTAGACGTCAGAAAAATAAACATGTCATTACACTTTTAAACACTGAAATGGAATGATAGCTGGTAAATTGTTTTATAATATATAAATTATAGTAGACTGAAATCTTTACTGGCGTGCAAATATCATAAACATCTGACATGCATGGACAGACTTATTCTTTGCAACAACCTTATGGAGTAGGTACATATAATTATTCAATATTTGGTTGGGACACTAGAGAGATTCAGAATCTTTGACTATAAAACATAGCTAATAAGTGGTTGGCTGATAAGTGACCTTAAACAGTGTTGTTCTGGGTCTACATTCATTCACATGGTCATGAGCTTGATTTGTAAAATGAAAAAGAAATTGAAAAATCTTGTAGCAGGAGTACTGGCAAATAATTATACTGGCACAGTGTCTGCTGGCAGCTAATAAGTACTTGTTACATGGATGAAATAAGAAAAATGAACAAAACATACAGAAACCCTAGAATGGCAAAGCAGAAGTACTAAGCTGATAGTTTGTCTTGCTGATTAAGCATCTAATTAAGCAGAATTTATTAAAGATGTCATGTTAGGATTTTTTTATTCCCTTAAGAACTGTTGAGCAAGTTTGGTCTTGTGGGTTATACACATTAAAATTTAACACCACTAGAAATTAATGCAAAATATAACATTTTATTGATTGACTTAAATACAACAATATCAAATTCAATAAATTATAACAAGTTTTAATAAAAGAGCTATATTTTAAGAAATCATAAATATTAATATACTGTGTAGGTTGGCCTCAAATTTGTGGTTCTTGTGGCGGGCCAAATAGATCTGTGGATTAAAGCACCTACAAGTAGGTGCAGGAGCTGGAGGTTTGATCCTGAGGCCTGCTGTGCCAGCCTCACCCCCCAGGCCATGCTAAGAGGGCAGTTGAGACTGGGTATTGCTGTATACAGCTGTAATCCCAGCCCTTGGCAAGCTGTAAACAGGCATATCACTACGAGTCTGTTCTAGTAGTGAAACCCTGAACACCCTGTAGACCCTCTCCCTCCCCCCCCAAAAAATCTGAGAAATCAAATTTGTTCTCCTGCGTTGGTCTGCTAGAATGTAGGGATTATAAACATGCACTTGTGTGTCTGGCTAGACTGTTACAAATAATGCTAATATAATGCTTAACAGAGATCAATAGTAGGTTCCTAAAGCTGCTCCTGCATTCTGTCTTTTGTGTTACTTTGCTGTGATCATAGTAAATGAAGAACATGGGCCACCACATGGATGTGCAGTGGGAAATTGTGGGCTATTATGGTAACTTTTTGGTAACTGTGGATATGCTTTTTTATTTCTAGATAACTCCACCAAGTCAGTAAATAGTTTCTTGCCACTTAGGAGTAATGTGGAATCTGAAAGTATATGTAACATTTATATTAATTGTTTTTGTCTTGGAAGGTGATGGGTATTTTACTCATGAATGACGTACAGTACAACACCATATGTTGTTCTTCTGGAAAACAGTGGTTTGTTCAGCCATGCAGATTTTCCAAGGGATGAAGACTTCCACCACATTTCATCAGAAATATTGAAAAGTTACATTTCTTAATACCAAAATCTAATCAGAAAATTCAGTTAGCATGGAGACGTTGTTAGGATCATAGGATCATGGTAGTAGACACTAGATTTCAGAAATTCTATTTCTCTCTTGGAACATCAGCTTTTCTCGTTAGCAGCAAGTATTGTCACTTCAGAATGACAAGCTCCCTCTTTGCATTTTAGAGGAAGTTCGCCAACAATGCAAGTCAGATAGCCATGGCTTGTTGGCTAACTAAACTAAAACTCTTTCTGGGAAGTGGGGAGGGAAGGGTCTACAGGGTGCTCAGGATCTCATTACTAGATCGGACTTCTAGCGATCTGCCTGTTTACAGCCTCCCAAGAGCTGGGATTATAAGTACGCACCACCACACCCAATCTCAACTGTCATCTCAGCACACCCTGGAGGTGGGGTTGGCATGGCAGGCCTGGGACTCAAATCTCTGACCCTTGTGCTTGCTTGCAGGCACTTCAATCCACTGAGATATTTGGCTGGCCCTTAAGACTCTTGTGCCATAGGGCTGGGGAGATAGCTCAGTAGAATAAGCGCTTGCCAGGCAAGCACAAGGGCCTGAGTTCAATCCCTGGTTCTGCAAGAACAAAACAAACAAACAAACAAAAACACAACACACACACACAAACACACACACACACACACACACACACACAAACAAAAATACACCTCTTGGGCCATAAATGAATGTTTAGTTGTCTCAATCTCTTTTTTTTTGTACTGGGAATCGAACTCAGGCCCTTGTGCTTGTCATTGATATCCAATTTTTTTAAATTTTTTTTTCTTGTTTCAGAATCTTTTTTTTTTTTTTTTTTTTTTGTCTTTTTGAGACAGGGTCTCGCTATGCAGCTCAGGCTGGTCCTGAGCTCACTTTTGTAGCCCAGGCTGGTCTCGAACTCTCACCGATCCTCCTGCCTCAGCCTCCCGAGTGCTGGGATTACAGGCGTGCGCCACCACGCCCGGCTTCAGAATCTTTATTTGTTTTATTCACTCATTTTTATGGCCGGCTCAGCCTGCTCCGAGGGCAGGGCTGGCGCAGCATGTGGTGCCGGGGATCGAACCGCAGTCCCTGAAGC
>PVJA010045497.1:0-15589 GCA_004027025.1 Myocastor coypus
TTTTTTTTTTTTGTGGAGCTGGGGCTTGAACTCAAGCCTTTGCACTTTCCAAGCAAGTGCTTATCCTACTGAGCTGTCTCCCCAGCCCCTGCATTCTTCACATTTATCCTGTTTCTCTTCCAATCATATCTTCAAAGGTATGATGTTGTCACCCAGTGATCCAGAGTGCGCTCAAGGGAACCACAGCTTTCCAGTTGTGAAATTGTGGTGATTTTCTTGTTTCTGAGAGGCAAGGCCCAGTGCCTTTCGTTCCAAGGAAGAATGCTTTATTTTGGCTCACAGTTTGCCGAGGTTTTACTCTGTAGCCTACCAGCTACAGAGTAGCTCCAGTAAACAGGGGGATCACTATGAGGTAGGACAGCATGGCCCAGGAGATATGGAGGAGAGAGGGGAGCAGAGAGAGTGAAGGAGAAGTGGGGAGCAAGATGTACGCCCGTCACATTCTGGGTGAGCTTTTCTTCCAACCAGAACCCCCCAACAGCAAGCTGGGTGAGCTGGTTACCCTGGCCCACCATCCAGTCCCTCTCTAAACGCCCCAGCCATGAGTGCAGGAGGCTCTGGGAAACTTTAGGCCTAAGCTGTAAGAGGAAAGCACAGAGTGGGAGAAGCCGAGGGGACCAAAGCAAGGCTGAGCTCCAGCGGTGTGCATGTCAAGTCCTGTGGCTCCATGTCTAGCACTTGGGGCAGGTGGTCGGGATCAGACATGAATGCCCGGCCACTTACGTGGCCCTGGCCCTGTCTCATTGGTGGGGACCCAGGCCTCCTCTCAGCTGGCTCTGTGTTCCCAGGAGCCTTCTGGAGCCTCCAGGACATGTTTGCCTTTGCTCTCAGAGCTTCGGGCATGCAGCATGGGCTCCAAGACCTTCTGGAACCTGATGAAAGTCTCCATGACTCCACCACTACGATTTGTGCATGCCAATAAAGTTAGCACTGCGTGGAGACTGTCCAGGTCTGCCTCTGGCTCCAGCAGTAGCCGGGTCCTCTTGCGCCATGGCTGTGGGGGCCTCTGAGTGCCTGAATCACCGAGCACTGTGAGTGGAATGCCAGGAAGCCAGCTTCTTGGGTAGTCCTTCAGCCACACGCTTGTCATAGTTACTCTTCTCTCCTTGCTGGGACTAATACCCGACACCCAAAATGAAGGAAGGAAATGTTTATTTGGCTCACAGTTCCTGGAGGTTTCAGTGCATACTCGGCTGGCTCCAAGGCAGAGAGGCACATGGCAGAAAACAGCCTTTCATGGTGGCGGGCAAGAGCAAGAGCTAAGGCAGAGTAGCAGCCGCTCAAGCTGCTAACGTCGCTTCCTTCATTGCACTGAAATGCAAACCATCTGCCCGAGGAGAGGTGCAGCACTCATTCCCACAAACAGTAATCAATCACAAATTCCAGAAGCTGCCCCATAACTGCATCAGGCTTTGGGGGACATCTATACACACACAAACTGTGACAATGCTCTAGAGCTCTCTTCTCCAAACAAAAATCTTCTCTTGTTTCCACCCTGAAATCTGGACGAGGGTGAAAGTGCCTTTCATATCCTTTTATACCCTGAAGGCATTCACTTGGCTTCATTATTGTTATTATTATTATTATTATTATTTTGCAGGAGCAGGGTTTGAACTCACTACATTCGATTTTTTGAGTACCTAAGCTCTCCTCTGCTCTCTCTTCACAGGCCCCGACTTTCCAGAAGCTTCTCTGTGACGGTTTAGCTCATACTCACTTGAGTGGCACATAGGCTAAAATCCCTCAGGTGGGCTGCTGGCTTCTGACCCTGAGCGTGGAACTGCCTGAAAGCCTCTTAGTATAAATCTGGCAGAAGGAAGCAGGCAGTATCCATGCAACCACCTGAAGCACTGGGCTGCTTTGGAAAGTCTTCTGCCAGATTATATAATCCACCACCTTTAATCTTAGTCTCCAGAGCCGGGCGTGGTGGCGCACGCCTGTAATCCCAGCACTCGGGAGGCTGAGGCAGGAGGATCAGTGCGAGTTCGAGACCAGCCTGGGCTACAAAAGTGAGCACAAGGCCAGCCTGAACTGCATAGTGAGACCCTGTCTCAAAAAGCCAAAAAAAAAAAAAAAAAAAAAAAAAAAAATCTTAGTCTCCAGCAAACTCTCAGTACCTGAGCAAAATATAGGCAAAATATCCACCAAGGCATAACACACATGGCCTAGAGCCTAACTACCAAGCGAGTCCTTGTTCCCCCCAGAAACCTCTTGCCTCTGGTCTTTACTGGTTGCGTTGCTATCAGACTGTCAGCATTCTGGCCTTTTGAGCTCTGCCCTGATTCCTCAAAGAACTAAAAACAGAAATTATATTTGACCCAGCGGTTCCCCTTCTAGGTAGCTTCCCAAAGGGATTAAAGGGATCCAATTACAGGGACAAAGGCACACCCATGTTTATGGCAAGATGGTGAATAATAGCTAAATTATTATATGCTCCAAGCAGCTCACAGGAGATGAATAGGTAAAGCAGTAGCTTTACACACGATTCAGTACAGCTCTGCCATAAAGAGTGATCAAGCAGGCATTTATGGGTAAACGGATGCACCCTGAGACCATAATGGTCAGGAAAATAAGTCAGCCACAGACATTTGGGTGGTCTTGAACTCACACCGATCCTCCTCCCTCAGCCTCCCAAGTGCTGGGATGACAGGCGTGTGCTACTATGCCTGGCAAGAGTGATTTTTCGATCCACATGATTTTAAAGTTATTTGTAGTAAAGAAAAGCCAATTTGAACACGATAACAGCTAGCAATGGGCAGAAATTTTTGGACGTTTGAGTTTCTCCGGGTGTGAAACTAGTGACAGAGAGGCCCTCGGCTCAAATAGGGCCCGCTCTGGAGGAGAAGACGGCTCAGGATGGAGCCTGAGGACAAAGGTGAGGCCTTGCACTGGACTCAAGCGAGGGTCCACTCAGGGCAAGTCCAGCCCGCTGTCTTGTTGCAGCAAATGCTCTTATTTAATTGAGTCACAGAGGAGGCTGGATGCAGGAACGAGCAGGTTTATTAGCGGACAGTCGGGGCCACTTCATGAGGGTGGGAAGGGAGAACAGTTACACTGTCGTCATTCCGGGTCTGGGGGTGGGGGTGGCGCGGGTATGATCTACGGCAGCCACACAAGTTCTCCTGCAAATCATGGCCTTAGCTTGCAACAGAAACAAAGTTGTGTGACATTTTAGGTAGAGAAGCAGCAGTCTTCTGACGAAGCACGCCATGGTATCGGGTTAGGGAACTACAACAACATTTATAAGAAGCAAACTTAAGGGAAGGGAAACTTAAGCTCTAAGATGGCGCCGAGTGCAACACGGCGGAGTCAGTTTGGCTCTTCTCTGCTTCACTTTGGCTTCACTAAGGGCCTGGCTAAGGCAGCTTTCGCCTGCAGGAAACAGCCACCATTAGGGCCTTGGTGTAGACAGGAAGCAGGGCAGAATGAGAAGCCAGGGGTGGGGAAGACCCAAGGAAGCCATTTCGGTTCCTGTCTGTGAGTCCAGCCCTTTGCGAGCAGAGCCCGGCTGACCGTGGTGCTGCGCGAACTACAGAACCGTGAGCACACAGTTGTGCATGCTTTAACCCCTGCATGTCGAAGGGTGACATTCCAGGAGAAGTGACAGCTTGGGGGGGGGTGCCTTCCATGTATTACTCAATCGCCGCTTTATTCAGGCTCTAGTTTCTTCATAGAACTCAAAATAAAGAGGAGACCATTTCGAAGGCCCGGGCCTGATCTCATGGGCTCTTATTCTGTCAATAATTTTATCATTCCAGGGATAATTCTGCCACCGTATGGCCTCTGGTGAGTGTCACTCACTGCTAGCTAGGTGCTACTGGACATGCTGAGGTTCAGCAGGTAATGAGCAGACAAACACAGCCAGGCACTTAGAGGACAGCTTGCCTGTCACAGTCACCGTGCGACGCGGTGAGCACCGTGCACAACCATCGTGGGAGGAGGAGGAGAAGGGACAAAGAGAAGAGGTGGAGAGAAAATAAAGAAAAAGGATTTTGAGCGCCGGCCAAATAGCTCAGCGGATTAAAGCGCCTGCAAACAGGTGCGGGGGCTGCAGGGGCGGGGCCGGGGTGGGGGTGCGGGGTTCGGTCACTTGGCCCGCTGTGCGGGCCCCGCCCCTGGGGTGCGTGGAGATGGCAATTGAAACTGGGTGTGCTGGCATGTGCCTGTAATCCCAGCTCCTGGGAGGCTGAAAACTGGGGGATCACTATGAGTATGAGCTGCGTAGCGAGACCCTACACGTACCAAATACATTTACAAAAAGAAAAGGCATGGACATAGCCAAGGTGTGTTGGACAAAGAGTCTAAAGCTCTTTTCTACGAGGCAGGACTGGCCTCACATTCCTCAGTGATTGCAAACCATGACCTCAGCCTCAGCCCCTTGCTGATGACATCACTCTAGCAGGAAGCAGGGCCTGGCTAATGGCGTCGCGCTGTGTGAGTTCAGCTTTCCCAAACTCTTACAGTAACCCACAAGTTCTGCTGGGTACTGGGTGGCCGTCTTCCACACAGCTGCAGTGAGATCTTATTTTTATTTATATATATTTTTTTGTTTGGTCTTTTTGAGACAGAGTCTGGCTATGTAGTTCAGGCTGGCCTTGAGCTCATGTTTGTAGCCCGGGCTGGTTTCGAACTCACACCGATCCTCCTGCCTCAGCCTCCCAAGGGCTGGGATTATAGGCCTGTGCCACCACGCCCGGCTGAGAGCTTATCTTTTGTCCAGGGTTTCCTACAGTGCAAGCAGGAGCAGGAAGCTGGCAGGTGAGCTGCCAATGGGTTCCACCCATTTCCTCCTGGGTCCCCAAATCCCAGCCCCCAGAAGACAGACACATGGACCTTGTCTTCATTCCGGTTGGAGAGCTGCATATGGAACTCGGAAACTTTATCAAATGTTGTCCCCCACACCCCGTTACATGGGATTCTCCAGGACGGAGCTGTGCGTTGAGCTCTCAGGCGTGGCAGAGCAGGTGGCATACCTGCTAGACAACAGTGTGGGCCCCTGACATCAAACGCAAAGGGAGACGCGACTGGGGAAAGGGTAGCGGGACGCAGACCCCGAGAATCCGGCAAAAGCCTGGGGACTCCAGGAGGCTCCTGTTTGGGTGGAGAGTTTACTCGCGGGCCACCAGCATCAGGAGCAGTGTGACTGGAGCTCAGGGACACGAAGGAGTCAGTCTAAGCGCGGGCTGAGGGGCGGCGGACCAGGCGGCCTTGCAGCAGGGCGGGGAATAGCAGGCCTCGCTGGTAGCAGGGCTCTGAGCCCCGGCGCGCTAGAGCTCGGCGGGGGTCGGGGCGCCACGGGACGCGGGACATCCCTATCGGGTGTCCGGCCGGGTCTCCCGAGTCGGCTCCTGGCGCCCCTCCAGCCGCAGCCCGGCTCCGGGGACTGAAACTGAGGCTTCTAGAGCAGGAGTCATCGACGCCTGAAAGCCTGCTTTCTTCTGTAGAGCGCCTTCAGCGAGCTGCAGTCCCCCAGCCCAGGCCGGGAACTCGACGTGGCACTCGGAGGAGGGCTCCGCAGGCGGGGCGGTGACTCACGCGGACCCGGGTGGGAGCAGGGCGGGCGGGGCGGAGCCGCGGGTATAAAGCCCCACCCCGCGGGCGGCCCTGCTCGCCCCAGGACGTTAGCTCGATCGGCTTGGTCGGTGCGGCCCAGGTGAGCGGAGTACCGGGAGGACCGAGGGCGGGGAGGCCGGGGTGGCGCGTCCGAGTCCAGGGGTGGGGGAGTCAGCGAGGCCGGGCCGGACCGCGCTGCGGGCGGGTGTGGCCGGCGTTGCAGGCGTTGCAGGCGCTGCGGGGCGTCGGCCTCCCCTGTGCGTCCCAGCCCTGAGCCCGGGTCGAGCGGCCCCCGGGCGTCGAGTTAGCCTTGCACCCCGGGGCTCAGCTCCGGAGCTCCAGCTCGCGTGGACTCGGCCGCGTGGGGAAGGCAGCGGTCCTGTACGGTGTGAGTGCGGGTGCGGCCGCGAGGCGGGGACCCGGGTGCAGCGAGGGCGTGGCCCTCAGCTGCCTGGGGCCGGGGTTCCCGAGTTTCCTGGCTGACAAAGGTGTTTTCCGAGACCCTTCTTACAGCGGTCCGGAAACTGCGACTACTGCAGACTTCAAGCCGCGGTTTTATTGAAAACTAAAGTACACTAAGCGCCCTGCGAGGGCCATAGGCTTCAGTTGTAGGGAGGGATTTCCCAGGTTAAAGCCCAGGGCCAGCCGAGCTCGCGGAAGCGCAATCGCCACCACCAGGGGCCCGTGGGCCGAGCCCTGCGGGGTGAAATTGGAGCTGCTCATGCTCATGGCCATAATCTGGGGTCACAGTGGGGGTTCGAATGCGAAGTGAGCCTTTCTCAGCGAAGCAGTGTGGTGGGAAGTGTTTAGGTTCCAGGCCAGTTTTGAGGGTGGTCTTTTTGAACCTGGCTCTCTGCAGTCCAAGCAGGCCTTGAGCTCACTCTGCAGTCCAAGCCGGCCTTGACCTCGCAGTTCCACCTGCTTCAATCTCCCCAGTGCTGGGATCACAGGAGTGCGCCGCCACGCCCAGGTTGAAGATGGTCTTGATTAAATTATTTTAATGTGGACATTGTTTCTTTGAGCTGTCTTTTTTTTTCCCTCTGCCTTCCTGCCCAATCCCTTTTTCCTGACATGGCCCAGAACTGTCTCCGTGCCTGCTCTGGTTCAGGGTAGAGGCCACACCCAGCCCGACAGGAGGAGGAGACAGGATTGTTAGGCAGGGCTGGTGGCTCTAAAACCCTGTGCAGCTCAGGCAGAGCTGTGTTTGGTACAAAAAGACCAGTACTGAAACCTGCGCCCTAATGGGATCTGTGGGGCCGCAGATCCAAGGGCCAACGGTACGGCAAGCTGTGGCCTAGGTGTGAGGGTTTCCTGCTTCACAGCTTCTTTTCAGCCCCGCCTTGATCTAGAAGTCTCAGGGTGTATCTGAAATTGCTTTTCATTGTCGCATCTGCAGTGGCAGGGCGTGGCCACGGATGTGCATTTCTGGAGTTGATTTATGACTTGGTGGCCTGGCTGTGACAGATGCATCAGAACATCACCAGCCTAGCTGGCTTAGACACAGAGCTCAGTCTTGGAGGACCAGGACACCCAACATCCTGTGTCTCAGAGTACCCTGTACATTAACCTGAGGCCTGCAGCCACCGCCATTACTCTGCTGGCTAATTCCTGACTTAAATGGTTTTCCTGGCAGTGGATGCTTTCCTGTAATTGCTGTTGATTTTGAGGGCCGAGGGGGCGCTCTCTGCCCCAGTGGACCTCAGAAGCAGCACCAGAATGTTAGGGCGGACATCGTTCTCAGCCTGCTTGTGCGGCAGGAGGGCCCCACAAAGCCTTTTTCAGTTAAGGGAGGGTGGGCGTGCCCCAAAAGGTGACCAGGCTCCAGTGGGCCAGGTTAGACACCCAGAGGCCTGTGAAGTGTCCAGTAAGCACCAGCTGGGTTACAGCGTTGAACACACAGAAACCTCATGCACACTCGGAGCCCTTGTTCCTCAGACTTTATTGGGGACAGAGTGATACGCAGCACAAGGCAATTGTATAAATAATAACTGGATTTAAAATTTTACATTTTCCCAAATCGCTGTTCCTTGCCACTCTGGGTGGGGTCACTGCTCCTGTTAGCCCAGCCCTGGCCCTAGGTCAGCTCCTCTCTTCAGGTGCATTGCTTCAAGTCTGGGGGACTTAACCTGCCTCGATGGCCACCTAAGTGGGCATGGGCGGGGCCTCGCTTTTCTGGCAGCTGGGAATCCTCCTCGTCCTCTTCCCCTGGTGCCACGCCCAGTTCTAGTCCGAGGCCACACCAGAGGAAATTCCAGTTCTTTAAAAAAATTCTTTCCGCCCATTCACTGTCTGCGGTATTTTTCCTTCGCCTGCTGCCAGGAGCAGTGGTCTAACTGTGGGGAGAGGACAGGTTATCTATCAACAAGGGGCTGGGAGGTCCCTGCTGGAGAGCAGCTCACCTAAGATCTCCTTTTATGGCACACCCCGGAATGTTAAGGCATCTGAGTTGAGTCATGGCAGGGTGGGGCTCAGGCACCCGAGGGGCCTGGGGTCTGTTCCTAGGTGTGCTGTGGCGCGCTGTGAATCCTGGCAGTGGTCCTGACACAGCCGTTGGTCCACGCACTGTCTCCTCACCACGCCCAGCCTGCACACTCGCACGGGGAGGAAATCAGGGTCCCAAGGCCAGGTGTGTGTCCTGTCTCCTTGCGGCCTACAGGAGATGTGGCTGGGATCCAAGCAGCCCAGCCAGTGCAAGGGTCGGGCTGTGCCGGGGCGGAGCCGCCACCTGTCCTGGTGGAAGCCCCCCCCCCATGCCATGTCTGAGCTGCCTGCCAGGCTTTGCAGAGATGGCCAGAGGCTGGGAGTTGAAGTGTGCTGGGCATGTGTTGAGCCACCCTCACATTTGAATTTGAGGGAGAAAGGCCATGGAGGAAGGACAGTGTGCTACGAAAGAGAAATTCAGCCCCTGGAGTAGAAAGTTCCAGTACCTGTGGCTCACTCCAGGGTGCAGCCAGGGCCCGCCCTGTGCCTGAGCCCTTCAGTCAGGCACAATTAAGTAAGGGGCAGCCCAACCAGTGGACATTGAGGCCTTCACAGGCACAACTCCGACGTCTGCCTGACACAGAGTGGAGGGCACAGAGCAACGAGCCTGTGTAGCGAAGCTGAACGGGCTGTGGTGTTGTGTGTCCTGAAGCCACAACCTTTGGAGGTCAGCTGGCAGGGACAGCTCTGCTGGTGGAGGGAACGGGTGGTCCAGGGCTGAGCATGTGGGAAGGGAAGTGAGCACTCCTTCGGCCCTCAGGCCCTCCGTCCTCCGTCCTCTGCAGGTGCCTAGGGAAACAGGGAAAGGCAGTAAGGCCTGCGGTGGGGTACACTTTGCAGTGGGCAGCTGCGCCCACAGAGCGCACAGTAAACGGGTCAGGGTGGAATGGCAGGCGTGGAGGGCCATTTCCAGCCCTGGAAGTGCTTCCTGCTGAGTGATGTCATGGTTCCTCCCTGTCCCTGGCTGCCCACTGCAGCCCCATCTCAGGAGACTGGCGGAGAGGCCGTGGGCAGGGCTAGAAGCTGCGGTGGGGGTGCAGGCAGTGAGCAAATATTGATTCAGACCAGGCAGGCAGAGGGCCACCTTCCAGCAATCCCCGCCGGCGGCACTGTTCCATCTGATGGAGGCTGCTGGGCAGCATTCCAGGGGTTCTGGGGAACCACTTGGCCTTGTGACTCAGGCATTAATCAGGACCATAAAGTCCAGAGAAAAGTATGTGGTTCCAAGGAGGTTCTCTTCAATAAAGGCAGTGTAGGGGGGTAGGGGGGTGGAGGACAGCGGGAACTGGCCACCCCCCCATTCACACAGTATTTCTGGCTTGGAATTCCAGAGCGGACTGCAGTGCCCAGGGCGGTACAGTAAGGGCTTTGGTGGGGAAACCCGGCCCTGGAGCCTGAGCCTCCCGCCCCCGCCCCCACTGGTTTTCGCTTTAAAATCCTCCTTTGTGTCATCCACTCCCGGGTTGATTCATGGCGGTTGTTAGGGGTCTGTGTTGTGGCAACTCAGCCCAACAAGGCAGTTTCGGAGTGGGAGTCGAGAGCGAGGGGTGTGTCTCCCCAGTGCAGGACAGGCACCTTTCCAGGGCCTCAGCAGACTGGGCCTGTTGTAGGGTGTGTGTGTGTGTGTGTGTGTGTGTGCTCGAGCAAGCGGGCGCACATTGCAGGGAGGGGGTGAGGGGGAGAATTAATGTTTGGGCTTTCTGGAGTTGTTTCTTAATTCAGTTCAGTGAAACTTTTTCCCCTCCCTGCTGACATTTTTTTAGGTTTGCTGTTTTCTTTTTGTCCATTTCATACTTGTTACTTTTCTTTTTTGGAGAGAGAAACTGATACCGTTTCAATTGTACTTTTTCTCTTGTAACCAAGATTTCTAATCGGAACAATAAAATCTATCTATCTATCTATCTATCTATATTTTTATTTTTTATTTATTTATTTATTTATTTTTTTTGTCTTTTTGAGACAGGGTCTCGCTATGCAGTTGAGGCTGGTCCTGAGCTCACTTTTGTAGCCCAGGCTGGTCTCGAACTCGCACCAATCCTCCTGCCTCAGCCTCCCAAGTGCTGGGATTACAGGCGTGCGCCACCACGCCCGGCCTATCTATATTTTTAAAGTCTACCCGCCTTAAATAGTCCTTCTTGGAGGTCTCAGTGACTTGCTTTTCCAAGACATTGAGAAGGTGTCCTTACAGGCTGGCTCCTTACCAAAGAGCTTTTCTAGTCAGGTATTAACAGTGTAACTAACTCTCTTGTTCTCCCAAGGCGGAGGGACCGAGGAACCGTTTGTTCCCTCATGAGGGTGGAGCCGGGCGAGTCTGCCTTCCCACCCCCACCCTGCAAAGAGTTATTTCCGAGCAGTTTGGGGTGGGTGTGGCGCTCTCTGTCTTCTCGCTCCACTTTATTTTCCTAAACAGACGCACTTTCCCTGACCTAGGCAGCTCCAAGGAGAGGAGAAGGCGAGGCGAGGCAGCCAGGTTCCCGTCCCTCCCTTGGGAACGCGGGTGGGGTGTTCGTCAACAGATCGAGTTGCCGGATGGCTCCTTCTCCTGTGCAGGTTGAAACCAGCCTGCCACCCGCCCTGGCCGGGTGCAGGTGTTGTGCAGGGAGCGGGCGGGGGTGGGGGTGGGGGGCCTGTTCGGTCTGGAAAGCGCGGAGCCCACCCCGTGCAGAGGAGCTGGCGGCGGAGCACAGCTTTAATTTGCAGAGCTGTATGCCCACTCCAGGCAGAGGGGTCGCTTTGGCAGGAAAACAACCCGGGCTCCTGAGCTCACATTACTTCCGGAGACCAAGTCAAGCACCGATGGGGCCTCAGTGCTGTAGCCAGCCAGGGCCGGGAGTTGCGCAATCGCGCTTGCTTCATGATTCAGACGCTGCCCAGGGTGCCCCGCTGGGCTCGGTTCCTTTCGCATCTGCTTCTTTCTCCCCTCCTTCTCTGCCACACCCAGTTCTCCACCCTTCAGCCCCCTCTCCCAGCCCTGGCTCCCTGAATTCTCTGACTGGATCCCCTCTCACCAGTCAGGCTCCCCGCCTGGGCCAGAGGGGCTCCGTTAGCTCTCTGAGCTCGTGCTCACGCTGAGTCTTAATCTTCAGGGAAGAAGAGCTGCTGTAGTGGGGTCTAAAGGACACTGGGCAGGCCTGAGGGGGCTGGGGTCCTCACTTGCGGGGGACCCTGGCCGAGCCTCGCTTCTCTGGTGTCTCCTCAAGGGGCCGAGGTTTCGGCTCACCGTTCTGTTGGTGTCTCTAGTTGATCTGAATGTAGGTCAGGCAGGCCCAGAGCACACTTATTTATGGGTTTGCAGGTGTCTGCTGGAAAATCCCCAGCTCGTGTGCCCTGCTGTGCGAGGCACGCTCCCTAATGCGTTAGTGGCCTGGGGAGGGCAGAGCCGTGTTTCTCCTAGAGACTTGTCAGTGCTACACACGGTGTCTCTGTGTGTGGGGAGGGGTCGGAGAAGGTCCACGGTAGAGACGACCACAGAGCCGACCACATGGCTAAGGTGAACGTATGTTTGCATTACAGCTCCTGAAATTCCCCTCCTTTGCACGGAGCATGTGCAGGGAGCATGAGTGAGCTTCCTGGGTGCTGCTCTGAGGTCTCTGTGACAGGCTGGCTATTGGCACATTTTTATTTTATTTTATTTATTTATTTATTTATTTATTTATTTTGCCTTTTTGAGGCAGGGTCTCGCTATGCAGTTGAGGCTGGCCTTGAGCTCACTTTTGTAGCCCAGGCTGGTCTCGAACTCGCACCAATCCTCCTGCCTCAGCCTCCCCAGTGCTGGGATTACAGGTGTGCACCACCACGCCTGGCAGCACAGTGTTTTCTAAAGTTTATTTAGCACCTAGAGAACAGATGGCAAACTTTTAAGAGACCAGCACCCAGGTTGGCACCAAAAACCCCACCTATGTATCATGAAGTGCCCGCACTGTAGTTAAACCTGAATGCTCCGCTGCAGGGGCGACCCTGGGGTAACTGGCTCGGTGCCCATCGCAGCCATAGGTCCGCCACCACTGGCCAAGAGCGCAAAGCCACACGTTGTGTGTATGCGTGCGTGCACACGTGCACACACACACACACACACACACACACACACACACACAGGGAAGAAGATGGAGGCAGAGCAATGACAAAAGCGCAGCCTCGGACTCCTACCCAGGACCTTGTAGTTTGAACCCTTATCACAGGAGGGCTTGTCCTGTGTCCTGCTGTGTGGATGAATGAAGCGAGCTCCTGGGGCCAGGGGAGTGGCTCAGTGGCCATGTCCCTGGGTTCCACTTACAATATGGGGAAAAAAAATTTGAATGCGATACCAAAAGGTTCCAGGAGAGAGCTTGGTGGAATGGGGCTGTCACCATCTGTTGGAGCCGATGCCAAAGTAGTACAGACTCCGGGACGCTTGGCTTGCTAGGGAGAGGAGGGCGGGGTGGGAGCAAGAACAGCGGGCCTAGACAGCAGCGGGGCTGCCTGCATGCTTCAGGGTGAGGCGAGGGGGTGTCTGGCCCAGGCTCCTTTGATGAGGAGCAGAGGGACAGAGCCTGGGTTTTGGCATTTTTGTTTCTTAGTTGTCTGTGGTAGTGACGACTAGAATTTGATAGGGTCTGGCCCTAGCGTAGATGGCTAACATCACTGCGATGGTCATCTAACAGGGCCGATGCCCTTGAAGCAAAGGCCAATGCTCCCAGGACCACCCCCCCTCTCCTCCAATTCAGGCCAGCACATAATGTACTTTCACTTTTCCCATTGCCTCAGGGAAGACCCCCAGTCAGCTCCCTCAGGTGTATTTAAAAGTCCCACCCAGGGCCTGGCGGGATGGCTCAGTGGTCTAAAGCGCCTGCTTGGAAAAGCTTGGGCGGCTTCAGGGACCGCAGTTCGATCCCAGGCACCACATACTGCGCCAGCCCTGCCCGCAGGGCGGGCTGAGCCGGCCATAAAAATGAGTGAATAAACAAAGATTCTGAAACAAGAAAAAAAAAATAAATAAATAAAATAAAAAATTCTAAAAAAAAAAGTCCCCCCCAAACTCCACCCCTGGCAAGAGGCCCTAAAAGCCTCAGCCTTCCTTTGTCTAATAGAGCGAGAGAGACAGTTTTCCTCAACCATCCCTAGACTCTCTCCCGCGTCCTCAAGGGGAATAAGCCCCTGTCCCTTTTTCCTTCTGCCAGTTTCTCTGCTGTGCCGAGTACGTAGCAGTTCAGTCCTGCCTTGGTGGACGCTCCTGGGCCCACATTGGGATTCCGGAGAGTTCTGGCCTTAGGATTTGCCAGGAGATCCCAAGTGTAGGCCTGCACTACTGATCACGACATAGGATTGTGGATGAGATCGAACCTGGCGGTCCAGCTCTGGGGGCCAGCCCTGCTCAGTGGGAGTAGGAGGAGGTGAGCTGCAGGGACAGTGGCAGCCATGAGGAGAAGGTCAAAGAAACAGGCAACATAAGCGTTCCAGGACGTCTTGTATTTATTGCCATATACCAAACATGTCACAGTTAGAATAAGCCATCGGTATAAAAAATTACTAATGAAATAGTTTCCATCTCCCAGCTCCAAAATCCAGCTCTTATCCTGACAGTGTGTCTCGGTTTGCCCTGGGACATTTCAGAGGCCTGCTACCATGTGCGGCTAGCAGCTCAGCAGTGGACAGTTGAATTACAGGACAAGGCTTTTTTTTTTGGACTGGGGTTTGAACTCATGACCTTGTACTTGCCAGGCAGGCACTTGTGCCATGGAGCTGTCTCCCTGGCCTGGGTAAGGCATTTTAATTAATTAATGTTTGTCTTTTTGAGATAGGGTTATGTAGTTCTGGCTGGCCCTTGCTCACTTTGGAGCCCAGGCTAGTCTCAAACTCAGAAGGATCCTCCTGCCTCTGCCTCCCAAGTGCTGGGACTACCATACCTGGCTGGAGCTTATTTCTAGAGCAAGACTTTTACCGTTCAGAATGGCAGCTCTTGGGCCGGTGGTACTGGTGAGAGGAGGCTGCCCACGTTGTGGGGCTGGGCTGACGGGAACGGCATCAATGGGCTCCCTTTCTGCCGGGTTTATGACGTACATGTGAACCCAGCGCAGTGACTCAGAGCTGTCATCCTGGCCCTCTAGGAGGACCTCACACTTGACACCAGCCTGGGCAATTGGGATGGACCCTGTCTCAAAGTAAAATTTATAGAGGGCTGGAGACGTAGCAGAACACTGGAGCGCTTGCCTGACAGGAATGAGGCCCTGGGCTTGATTCCTAGCACTGCAGAAAGCAAAACACCGTGAGCACCAGGCAGAGAGGAGAAAGCCAGGATGAGAATCCTGCAGAGATCCATGAGTAACCACAGCCAAAGGTGAAGCTTTTCATCGTGTCCCCTGAGGTCCCTGCCTGCACGGGACTGGGAATCTGCTTAGCATAAAATAGTCTTCTAAATGGGCAAATGTCTTGCTGGGCATGGTGATGCACACCTGTCATCTCAGCACTCAGGAGGCTGAGGCAGGAGGATCGCCATGAGTTAGAGGCCGACCTGGGCTGCAGAGCAAGACCTGGGCTCCATAAACAAATAATAACAAAAATACCTTCTTAGCATCATTGCATTAGGAATGCAGTTATGGGCCTGATAATACGTGGTCCACGCAGGCATGAGCCCCGTGAGAATGCTGTTGATGGGGCTCTCGGGCCTTCTGTGCATGCTAATTACTGAGGAGACGTGAGAGTTGTGCCAAGTTTGAGATACGTGCCAGGCCTTCTGAGGAGTAGGAGACTCAGCTCTGGCCTTCTGACTGAGTTGGACGGGCCTCAGGACCCTTCTGTTCTGGTGCCCGCCGACTAGTCTGCTCAGTTCTGTTTGTTCAGAGCAGGACGGGCCCCAGAAGCCCACCCCAAGCCTGGGGGAGATTGTTGTTGCGCTGCTCCTGTCCCTCATGGTGAGACACGAGTCTATTCCAAAAATACTGCTGTCATGCCCTCAGAGGAAGCAGTCTGAGAAGTGGAAATTACTAGAATGAATCTCGGCCTTTGGGGGAAAAGCAACCTCTTTTTTTTTTTTTTTAAATAATTTTTTATTTTATTTATTATTTTTTTCTTGTTTCAGAATCTTTGTTTGTTTATTCACTCATTTTTTATGGCTGGCTCAGCCCGCCCCGAGGGCAGGGCTGGCGCAGCATGTGGTGCCGGGGATTGAACTGCAGTCCCTGAAGCCTCCCAAGCTTCCCCAAGCAGGCGCTTTAGACCACTGAGCCATCCCGCTGGGCCCCTAAAAGCAACCTCTTTATTAAGACATTTTTTGTTGTGCTTTTGTTTTCCAGCTTCGTTCAGAATGTCTACTGTCCACGAAATTCTGTCCAAGCTCAGCTTGGAGGGGGATGTAAGTACACACGTTTGCACTTCCTGTAAGCCTTGCATTGCACCCGGGAGCTGCGGAAAACAGACCCGAAGTTGCACCTCCCTGGGCCATCAGCTCCGCCCCCTGACTGTGGCTGTTCTTTGAACTCAATGTGAAAGAAAGTGTTGCAACCTTAAAACTTCGGCACCACATTCACAAAGGACAGAGTTAGAGACCTGGCCTGAACTAGAATTACATTATGTCTTATCT
>PVJA010045498.1:0-15526 GCA_004027025.1 Myocastor coypus
TTGCAAATATCTGACCAGAACTTCTAACATTTTGGGGATAGGATATCACAACAAGTTCTAGTATCACGTGTACATGAGCTGTGTCCATGCTGCTAACTGGTGGCCAGGTGTCTCTTGTGGGACTGAGTTACTGCTGTTTTCTTGATATCCACTCTGTAGACCCAGACAGAATCATGACCCATAGGGTGCAGGAGAAGTCCATTTGTAGAATATGTTGACGGACCTTTTCTGCTGCTGACAGGAATAGTGAACAGATGTATAAATATTGAAGAATACTGCTGAAAACACTAAAGGTTTTGCTCCAATAGCATGAACAGCCTTCTGTTGGAGAATTGCCATTTGTAGTATTTGAAGCAAACATTTTCCTGTTCCAGACCAGCCCAAACCCCACTGCTGGGAGCTGAGCCCGCTCACCCGCCGCGCTATTCACTCATTTTTATGGCTGGCTCAGCCCGCCCCGATGGAAGGGCTGGCGCAGCATGTGGTGCCGGGGATCGAACCACAGTCCCTGAAGCCGCCCAAGCTTTCCCAAGCAGGCGCTCCAGACCACTGAGCCATCCTGCCGGGCCCATTATAGTTTATTTTAGTAATTATTTTTCCAGATTCAGACCAAAATAAATTTTATACATGCTAGTAGGTTGACATGTCTCTTCCATGTTTTATTTATTTATTTATTTATTTATTGCAGAACTGGGGTTCGAACTCACGACCTTGCACTTGCCAGGTTGGCACTTGTGCCATGGAGCTATCTCCCCAACCCCTCTTACACGTTTTATAATCCTCTTCAATTTTAGTTTTGTTTTCTTGAAATTTGTTAAATAAACTGCATGATGGGCTGGGGAGATAGCTCATTGGCATAAGCACCTGCCTGATAAATGCAAGGTTCTGAGTTTGATCCTCAGTACTGCAAAAATAAATAAATAAACAAACTGTATGGCTTCTCCTGTAGACCATCAGCGTTCCCACAGTGATAGTTTATGTTTTAATTGTCTTCGTATTTTTTATAAATTGGTATTTAGGGGCTGGGGAGATAGCTCCAAGGCACAAGTGCCTGCTGGGCAAGTGCAAGGTTGTGAGTTTGAACCCCGGTCCTAAAAAAAAAATAAATAAATAAATAAAAAATAAATTGGTATTTAATGTCATGGACCAGTTCAGATTTGATTTGATTTTGCAAAAATATTTACTAGGTCATGTGTCTCCATAATAAGAGTCACACATTGTCTGTGTTTGTTTTCAGTGACTTTATGTTTTGCTTTTTTTCTGAAGCACGGTTTCACTGTGTCATTCAGGTGAGCTGTGGCCTTGCCCTCCAGCTCCTGGGCTCAAGCCATCTTTCTCCTGTTTACCTAGGATGATGGCAAGTACATAGCTCTGTACCTGGCTCAAAATGTCTTTCATTGGTGGTGGTGTTTTACTTTGTTTTTTTGAGGTACTTGGGATTGAAGGCAGGGTCCTGTGCATCATAAACATGAGCTTTGCCACTAAGCTGCAACCCTCTTTTCTTTTTTGATGTTCATAATGGTTGATATCTACTCATATTCACTTCAAATTGATGATTTCTTATCCAAAATGCATGGAGCCACAGGCTTTCTGATTTCAGATTTTGCAATATTTGCATATGTATACTGAGATATCTGTAGGGTGGGACCCAAATTGAAACAAATTTTATATTATTTTATTTATTTTTTTGAAACAAAATTTATTCACATTATATGCATATAGCCTGCAGTGAATTTTATACACTATTAAAAAAATTTATGCACTATTGTACATAATATTGTTTCATGGTGCGATATTATAAATAACAAGTTTCATAATATGAAATTTTTTCATTGTGGCATTGTGTTGGTGCTGAAAAGATTTCAGATTTTGAAGTATTTCAGACGTTTGAGTTAGAATGATCAATCTGTATTTGTTATCATTGTAAAGTAATGATGATAGTCTTATCATTTCTTCAATAAATGCTTGATTTTTTTCCATCACCAGCCTGAAAAAGATAATTCCTTGGATCCCCTAATGATGACTATTTTTCCCTTTTGGAGTCATGATATACTCATGGCTTTAAATATTTTGTTATGTCTCAGTCCTTTGCAGTTGTTATCTTTACTCAAATTACCTGTAGGATGTGGTGGCCTATGTCTGTGATCCCAGGATTTGGGAAGCTGAGGCAGAAGGATCATCACGAGTTTGAGATAGGCTGCACTACATAGTGAGAGCCTGTCCCAGGGAAGAAAAAAGAAGTTGAAATTATCCCTATCTCAGCCCAGCAGGATTTTCTTCAAATTGATTTTGTAATTTCTTTTTTTCTTAGGGAAGGGCCTATGGGGTGTCCAGGGTCTCACTACTAGATAGAACTTGTAGTGATCCACCTACTAACAGCCTTCCAAGAGCTGGGATTACAGGCATGCACTACAGTGCCCAGTCTCAATTGCCATCTCAGCACGCCCCGGAGGTGGGGCTGGCATGGCAGGTCCCGCCCCTGCACCCGCTTGCTGAGCTATTTGGCCGGTGCTTGGGATCTTTTTTATTTTTATTTTTATTTTATTTTATTTTTTTTTTGTCTTTTTGAGACAGGGTCTCGCTATGCAGTTGAGGCTGGTCCTGCGCTCACTTTTGTAGCCCAGGCTGGTCTCGAACTCGCACCAATCCTCCTGCCTCAGCCTCCCAAGTGCTGGGATTACAGGCGTGAGCCACCACACCCGGCTTTGGGATCTTTTTTAATATACTCCTCATTGGTCTTTGCCAGCTTCCTTGCATTCTGTTGTGTGTGGATATCCAGGCTTATCTTGTCAACTGGAAATGAGCTAATTCTTCTGAGGCTCTTTGGTTGCTTTTCTTGGGAATGGAGACCCCAAGCATCATTTCAAGTCATTGTGAGTGTTGTGATTGAGTTGGGGCTGTTTCAAGGGACAAAAAACTAGAAATATTTCTAAAATGTGAGTTGTGAATTTACATTGCTAGTCCTGGTTCATGCCCAGGACTGTAGATCTCATTTACATATTCACGCTCACTATACATATTTTCTCCCCACATTTGCACGCAATGATCGCCTGGCCCAGAGGCTTCAGTGTGCCTGTGTGTACATGTTGGTGATGCGGAAGTAAAAACAACAAATGGGGAGACTTATTAGCTTCAGCTTATCTGAGCTCCAGAGCACAGAACCTGAACCCCCTGACCTTGTTTCTTCGCCCTTGTCCAAACTGTTTCAGGCTGAGTCTCAACAGGATGCACAAAGGATAGTGGGAGTCCTCAGGGAATAGGAAGCTGGGGGCACATTCTATCACATGTTTTTAAAAGTCAAGGCAGGAACCCAGACCTCCAGGTGCTGGACACCTGCATCTTGGGGGTAGCAGGAGGCAGAGTGTTTGTGTAGAGTGCTGCTTGAGCCCTCACAGATCGTTTCACTTGGATAGAAAGGAGAACACATGTGAATCTAATGTACATAGATGTATCCTGCAGATTCTAAGTGGAAAGTGCAGAACATGACCCATAGATACTGACAGGTTAGAGGAGGGCCAGTATGGTGGCACATAGCTGTAACTTCTACACTTGGAAGGCTAAAGTAGGAGGATTGCTGTGAGTTTGGGGCCGGTTTCAATTACATAGACAGGCTCAAAAAACCTCTCAAGCAGCACTGTCCCATACCCCATGCTGTCTCTCAAGTCAGGCCTAGAGCCCTGATCCGCTTGTGGTTTGAGGCTAGAGTCTACAGGGCTGGGGCCCTGTAGGTGGTGTCTCTCTCTACATCCATATTGGTGTCTTCCTTTCTGGCCCCTGCAGAACCAGTTGGTGAGATGAGCCATCTGATCTCCGTGGCTCCTTTTGCTGCTGGGTAAAAAAGCTCTGGTGTCCAGGGTCAGATTTGGTTACAACCTCTGGCAGTTATGGGCTGCTTAGAGCTGGGACTTTGTGACCTCCGGAGTTGTCACTGGATCTCCACACTTGTGGTAGCAGCTAGATAGCGCCTGTGTTCAGCCTGCTTCTCACTTGAACTCAGCCTTGTAAGGCTGGCTGTCCTGCTGTGCATCCCACTGAGGGTGTTCTGGATCAGCTCACAGATCCAGCTCTGCAGACCAATTAGCAATTTACTGTCCCTGCTTAGTACACTTTTTTCTTCCTCTCTTTCTTCTCCTTCTTCTTCCTCCTCCTCTTCTCCTTCTCCACCCTCCCTCCTCCTCCTCTCCTTTTCCTTCTTCTTATCAGATATTGGTCTCCTTTCTAGTTGCTTAAACCTCTGTAATTGCAGGGTCTATAACAGAGAAGGACAGTCACCAGTAGGTCCTGGGCCCTGAAGAGGTTGAGACCTGAGAATACCCCCGCCATGTCTTTTTGAAGCAAGTTCCCTTTTTCTTCACTTAACTCTTTTTTTTTTTTTTTTTTTTTTTGTCTTTTTGAGACAGGGTCTCACTGTACAGTTCAGGCTGGACTTGAGCTCAGTTTTGTAACCCAGGCTGGTCTCGAACTCTCACCAATCCTCCTGTCTCAGCCTCCCCAGTGCTGGGATTACAGGCATGCACCACCACGCCTGGCTCTTCACTTAACTCTTGAAAGACATGAACATTTCAGTCAGTGGCACACACTCTCCCAGTCTCTAGGCTTTTATCATAAATCCGCCAAGTCATTGGTTCTATGCACTCAAAACCCCCTCATAATTGCCATATCACCAACCTTGCTCCCAGTGTGTCTCCTGCTGTCCTTCTGCAGTCCCACTACTGGGGCCATGCTGTCCTGAGGCCAGAGTCATCTTTTTTTTTTTTTTTTTTTTTTTTTGTCTTTTTGAGACAGAGTTTCGCTATGCAGTTCAGGCTGGCCTTGAGCTCACTTTTGTAGCCCAGGCTGGTCTCGAACTCACACCAATCCTCCTGTCTCAGCCTCCCAAGTGCTGGGATTACAGGCGTGCACCACCACACCCGGCCCAGAGTCATCTTGCTGAAGCATCAGCGCCCCTTCCTACACATAGTTCCATCTCTTCTTCTACCTAGGACCCTGGCCCCCTAGGGCCCAAAACCCTACTGTAGTCACCAGCTGGTTTCCAGCACACAAGCATAATTTGCTCCGTGCTGCTTTCTCTTCTTGGTAGGCTGCAGTGGCAGCTATTCTTCAACTCTCAGTTCAGACAGCTCCTTCTCTGGATCCCTGCCTTCAGCCATTCCCTCCTCAGTCACCCTTAGCAAACGATTGCAGTGCACATGTATACTAGGCAGAAATTGATTTTAGTGAATCCTATATTGGTCCTCTTTCCAGGCCGTGGCAGAGTGAAGACACAATTGCTATCCTCTTGGATGTCTCCAACCAGGGATTTGCAGATAGGCAGAAGCAGTTATAGAATGTGCAAGAGAGCTGAGGGGGACTCAGGACCTGGAGAAGACTTTCTAGAAGTGATGGTAAAATGAGACCTAGGGGCCCGGCAGGATGGTTCAGTGGTCTAAAGCACCTGCTTAGGAAAGCTTGAGCAGCTGCAGGGACCGCGGTTTGATCCCTGGCACCACATGCTGCGCCAGCCCTGCCCTCAGGGCAGGCTGAGCTGGCCATAAAAACAAACAAACAAACAAAAGCTCTGAAACAAGAAAAAAATAAAATTAAATTAAAAAAATAAAATGAGACCTAAAGCTCAATCAAGAGTTTGTAGTTTGTTCCTCTCCAAGATCTTCCCAGGCAGAAGCTGTGTCTTATTCTTTTGGTTGTTGCTTATTTTGTTTGTTTGTTTGTGTGTTTGTTTGTTTAGATAGGGTCTCACTACATAGCCTAGGCTGGCCTTGAACTCATGGTGATCCTTCTGCCTCAGTCTCCCAAGTGCTAGGACTATAGGCGTGTCCCACCATACTCAGCTCTTTCTTATTCATTATTGTGCTGCCCCAAATCTAGCTCTGTATCCACACATAACACCTAATAAGTGTTCAATACATTGGCTTATTTGGCTGTGCCTGTCACTGAGAAACAAAATGAATAGCAGGTGAAATGTTGAGCAGCTGGACAACCTCAGTTTAACACTCCTAATACCAGCAGCTGGGCTGAAGACAGTATTTTTGCCTTTGCGTAACATGGTTTACTGCAGTACTTTTTGTTATTGTTACTTTCTAAAAACTTTATTTATTTATGTTATGGCTGGCTCAGCCTGCCCTGGGAGTGGTGCCAGGGATCAAACCACAGTCCCTGCAGTTGCCTAAGCTTGCCTAAGCAGGCACTTCAGACCACTGAGCTATCTTACCAACCCCAGGATTTTTTGTAATATACAGAAACAAATTTTTTTTAATTTAATTTAATTTTTTAAAACTTTATTTATTTATATTATGGCTGGCTCAGCCTGCCTTGAGGGTGGGGCTGGCACAGCATATGGTGGCGGGGAGCGAGCCTCAGTCCCTGTGGTTGCCTAAGCTTGTCTAAACAGGTGCTTTAGACAGCTGAGCCACTGGCCCCCTATTGTTTCTTCTGTTTATTTTATTTTCTTGTTTCAGAACTTTTTGTTTGTTTATTTATTTTTATGGCCGGCTCAGCCTGCCATGAGGGCAGGGCTGGAGCAGCATGTGGTGCCGGGGATCGAACCACGATCCCTGCAGCTGCCTGAAGGTGCTTTAGACCACTGAGCAATCCTGGCCCCATGGCTCCCTATTGTTAATCTTTTGAAATACAGTACTCACCTACCTATCAAGGGTACATTCCAAGACTCTCAGCAGGTACCTGAAGCTATAGACATTGCTGAACCCTACTATATTTGTCCCTATGCATCTGTACCCTTATAAGAAGTTTAATTTGTAAGCTGGGCAGACACAAGATATGGCATATGCCAGCAATCCCAGCACTCTAATGTTGAAGCCTGGGCAGTTTGGTTGAATTATTGACACTCCTGTCTCAAGATGGAATAAGATTTCATCACACTGGACTGGAGAGATAGTTTGAGCACCTGCCTGGCAAGTGCAAGGACCTTTGATCTATCCCTGGTACCACATGATGTGCCAACCGCCAAAACTGGGCATGGTGGTGGCACATGCCTGTAATTCCAGTGCTGGGGAGGCTGAGATAGGAGGACTACTATGATTTTGAACTGCATAGTCAGACCCTGTACCAAGAAAATAAGTAAAAGATTAAGCAAGTATTTTTACAAAAGATTTCAGGGACCAGTGGAATAAATGTTTGCCTGGCAAGTGCAAGGTCCTGTGTTGAATCCCTGGCACCACCAAAAAAAAAAAAAAGATTTCATCACATTGCTCAGGACAGCAATTAAAAATCTGAATTGTTACTTCTAAAATTTTCCATTAATGTTTTTTAAATCATTTTTTGAGACAAGGTCTCACTATGCAGTTCAGTTGAGCTCACTTTTGTAGCCCAGGCTGGTCTTACATTTACACCAATCCTCCTGGCTCAGCCTCCCAAGTGCTGGAATTACAGGCATGCACCACCACACCCCGCTCTCCATTAATATTTTTGAGTTGTGGTTGACTATGGGTAACACACTGAAGTGAAACCATGGATAGGGGGAACTATTTGTACTATTTGAGTAGTAAATGGTTTCATATTTTGAATGAGTTTGTGGCTTTGTTTCTGTATATTACAGCATTCTTTAATTTATTACCATCTACGATTTGCATGATGATATATTCTAAAAATGTCCTCAAATTTTTTTAGTTAAAAACAACAAAGGAATTGGGCCAGTGAGATGGCTCAGAGGTCTAAAGCGCCTGCTTAGGCAAGCTGAGGCATCTGCAGGGACCACGGTTCAATCCCTGATTCCCAGCACCATTTGCTACACCAGCACCAACCCCAGGGCTAGTGGAGACAGAAGAATTTATGTCCACGGGTTCAAAGGACTGGCCCACATCACAGCTCTGTTACAGTGGGGGGTCAGGCCTGTTAAGTCACCTTCACCTGCTCTAGGAACAAGAAGGTTAATTCTGACTGGACCTGAGCTATTCAGGTATCAGGACAAATCCTTTTCTGGATGTTTTAGTGAGGTTGTTTCTGGATGAGATCAACATTTAAATTGATGTGCTGCATAAAGCAGGCTGCCCTTGTCAGCGTAGGTGGGCCTCTCTCCTCAGCTGAAGGCCTAGCTGCCTTATGGCAGGGATGCTGGCTTTCTCCTGGGTCTTGAGTTGCCAGCCTTTACTGGATCCACACTGGTGGCTCTCCTGGACCTGAAGCTTTGCAGTCTCACTCTGCAGATCTTGGGATTTGTCAGCCTTCATAATGGTGTGGTGCATGCAGAATAGGTTCTATTTCTCTAGAGATCCTGACAGGAGGCACCTCCTGGGGGAGTGCGTGGAAGGCCCTGGATCTGCTAACACCAAATAAAGTATCAACCCCTAGATGCCAGAGCTGGGGATCAAACTGGTTCCTTCAGTTTACAGACAGGAAGAAAGTTCCTCTCAGTGCACATCCCATTGACCTTCCTTGCTAGCAGAAGCTTGGAATCACCTTCATCAGAGAGCATAAGTAGAAAGACTTCAAATGCAAGTATTCTTGGGAAAAAGTGATCTGGCGTGACTTTGAATGAAAACATGCAATTGGATGGAATGTTTTTGAAACAGCATTCTAATTTAAAGAGATGAAGTCTCCCTCTGTTGTCCAGGTGAGTCTCAAACTTCTGGACTCAAGTAGTTCTGCCTGAGCTTGCTAACTAGCTGGAAGTACAGGTGAACATCACCGTACCCAGCTAACAAGCATTATGTGTGTGTGTGTGTGTGTGTGTGTGTGTGTATGGGTGTGCTGAAGATTTCTTAAAAGGAAAGGTAGGGAGGGATGCAGGGGAGGAGACAGCCTTCTTAGCCTTACCAGGAGTTGCAGAGATGCACAGAGACAAGCTACAAGTCCTTGGTGGCCTAGACAACTGGGCTCTGTTCCACCAGGAAACCGAGCAGTGCACAGCTTAGGAGACACCGCCTGGAATTTGCCCAATCCTCAACTCCAGGGAGCACCTGGAAAATTTCCGAACATATAGGCTCCTGGCAGTAGCTTTTGTGTCCTCCCAGGGCTACAGCTTGATTACATGTACTTGCCTAGTATGAGCTGGGCCTTGTGTCCAATCCCCAGTTCTGCAGAAAGAAAAAAAAACCAAAATGGCAATGAGAACAAAAGACCCAGTTTTCTGTGTGCTTCCTGGGTCCAGCAATGTGCTGTGTGGAGAGTGGGGGTGCTTGGAGCAGAAAAAAAACCAGCAGCCTATTTTCAAAGCGTATGTATTCCTTTCTTCTTTGCTTCTTGCTTGTGTAAAGCCTGTGAGTTAAAAACAAACAAACTTATAATTGAGTTTTCATTAGAGGTCAGTAGGTTGCAAGAGAAAATAACTATGTCCTGCTCAATCTGGCCATTATTGTCATTTAACTTCCTGTTTAGAGCAAGGACAATGTGCAGGAGGGTGAAGGTTTGTGGAATCCCATCTTGTGGAGATGGATGGAGGAAACTGAAATGTGTTTGGCTGGCAGCAGCTCCTCATTAGACTTGATAGCATCCTCAACTGTCCAAAGGGAGCTGAGAGGAGTCATTCTTTGGTCCTTGAGATCAGAATGGGGGCTGGGGAGGCTATAGGAACACAGCTGTTGATGGTGCTGATGATGATGGAGGAAGAGGAGAAGCAGAGGTGGGGAGAAGAGAAAGAAAAACAGGAGGAGGAAGAGATGGGAGAGGAAAACAGGAAAGGGAGCAGGACTTCCTTGTGGAAATGTGGAGGAAGGGTGGAATCCCTGTCTACTGGAAGGTGTGTTAGAAGCCAACTGAACCATCCCTAGCAAGACAGTGGGAGCCTGAGGCCACCCAGGAGGTGAGGACAGACGTAAGCACCCTAGATGAATGTGTGGACCAGTGTTCTTGGGAGGGTTGGGAGGGAGTGACCACAACATCTGGGCAGTACTCCCATTGGTGCCTGGAAGGGGCCTACAGTCTTGGGTCGGTGCACATGGGACATTCTGACAGGGAGGTGTTACAGGCACATTGGGAAGGTGGCTCCAGATTTCACAGGAAGTGAATAGTGGGGTCAGAGGTATAAAGTCTTTAGTCTATGTGTAGGGGATGAAGTCTGGAGACTGGGTTCACTGACATGCAGTGGCTAAGAGACAAAAACCAAAGACAGAGAGCTGGGAAATCCAGGGTAAAACATTCTCCTGAGCTGGTGGGAGGGAAGCCCTGGAAGAGAGACAAAAGGCACCTGGACAGATAGAAGGAGAAAGGAAGGTGATTTCAGGTGGGAGATGGGGAAGAATGTCAGAGAGGTCAGAGAGCCTTTACTAATGTGGGGATATGATGGCAAACAAGACAATGTGTGCCTAGGGACATCTGATCCAGCAATCAGGACAGTGATAGGCTTTGCTAGGGAAGTGTCAATAGTGGGGAGAATAGACAGAGTGAATGCAGGGTGTTATGATTTGTACCTAATGGTCCCCCGAAAGCCTCATGTAAATCATGGGGCTAAAAAAAAAAAAAAAAATTATGGCCCGAGGGGCGGGGCCAAATACCAGGGCGGCGCTTGAGGGGCGTGGCCAAGAGAAGCGAGAACTGTTAAACTGACAGAATGCACTGTCAGAGGCCCCACCACCACCCCAGGCAGCGGTCTCTCAGAGGTATAGAGTGAATCGTCCTGGACACGGTGGCAGAGTCTCAAGGTCTTGCTATGTAATTTAGGCTGCTTTTTTTTTTTTTTTGTCTTTTTGAGACAGAGTCTCACTATGCAGTTCAGGCTGGCCTTGAGCTCACTTTTGTAGCCCAGGCTGGTCTCGAACTCGCACCGATCCTTCTGCCTCAGCCTCCCGAGTGCTGGGATTACAGGCGTGAGCCACCATGCCTGGCTATTAAATTATGAAACCTCCAGTAACTGTGAGCTAAATAAACCTTTCCTCCCCTAGGCTTGCGTGTCTGGTATTTGTCCCAGCAACGAGAAAAAAGTAACTAAGACACGGGGTAAAAATATGTAGCCAATAAATCTGAACATTTGACTTTGTTTTGTCTTTTAGAAACAGGGTTTTGGGACGGGGGAGATAGCTCAGTAGAATAAGCACTTTCCTGGCAAGTGCCAGGGCCTGAGTTCAATCCTTGGTTCCACAAAGAAAAAGAAAGAAAGAAAAAAAAAAAAAAAAAGAAAAGAAAAGAAACAGGGTTTCGTTATGCAGTTCAAGTTGGCCTTGAACTCATTTTGTAGCCCAGGCTAGCTTCGAACTCACAAAATGATGGTCCTGTTCCAGCCTCTTGAGTGTTGTTGGAATTACAGGTATGTACCACCAGACTATGCTATTTTATGTTAAAGTTTTGCTATGTTGCCTAAACTGGCCTTGAACTCCTGATGTCAAGTGGTCTCAGCCTCCCAAGGAAGCTGGACTATAAGCCTGAACAACCACACCCCCACTTTAAAGCATTATTATGGGGCCATGGCAAGAGCAAAGTCCTGAGTTCGATCCCTGGTACAAAAAAAAAAAAAAAAAAAAAAAACCCTCCAAGTAGCCAAGTAGTTCTTGGTACACAGTGGGAACCCCTCCTGCATGTCAGGAACTGTACATATCTCTGAGGGCTGGCCAAACAGCTCAGTGGATTAAAGTGCCTATAAGCAAGCACAGGGTCTGGGGAGTTTGAGAGTTTGATCCCCCCGCCTGTTGTGCCTGCTGGTCCCTCCCCACCATGCCGGCTACACACCCTAGGGTGTGCTGAGAGGGCAATTGAGACTGGTGGTGCAAGCCTATAATCCCAGCTTTTGGGAGGCTGTAAACAGGCAGATCACTACAAGTCCAATCTAATAGTGAGACTCTGAACATCCTGTAGGACCCTTCCCTAAAGTACCAAAAAAAAAAAAAAAAAAAAAAAAAAAAAAAAAAAAAAAAAAAAAAAAAAAAAAAAAAAAAAAAAAAAAAAAAAAAAAAAAAAAAAAAAAAAAAAAACCCCAAGAATAAAACAGTATTGTATGAAGTTGCATACTGAGGACACAAGAACAGAGAGGAAAAGCTAGGTTGATGATTAAGGGGAGCTTCCTAAGACAGGTGCAACTGGGACATGCTGACTGCTGACAACCCTCAGAAGTGTTGGTGAGAGACTAAGTCATAGGCAAAAATGGGGGAAGAAGTCCTCAGTGGAAGATGAAAGCACATTTGCTCAAGCTGGGCACGGTGGTGCCAGGCAGGTCTGTGCCTCCCTGCTTCAGTGGCCTGGTTACTGTCTTTGCTCACAGCCCTCTCAAGCCGCTATAGGACAAACAGGGCTGGCATTGGCTGCACAGGTTGGCAAGACATACATTGTGGTTTCCAGGGCTTAGCCACAGGTGTGAAGAGACAGATAAGGAACTTGAAGCTGGGACATGGCAGAGATCCCAAAGACATCTAGGCTAGGGGTTGGAGGGACTCCTTGGAGCAGGTGGTATCTAAGCTGAAGCACAATGCAGGGAGCAGCTAGATGGAGATGGTTGGGAGATGGCCCTCAGGCAGAGTTCTTTGTGCACCCTCCCCAGACTCCTTGGAGTCCTGGACACCCTGGACACCAGCAACACACTCTCTTGTGAACCTCAAGGTCACACCACTCCTTCCAGTGTACACTCCTTTAACCTCCTTTAACCTCCAGTGAGCACTCCTTCCTGTGTTGCAATGGTTTTATCCCATCTGTTGATATTTCTAAACAGACCAGTCTGAGTCATCAGTGTATCTCTTAAAATATATAGCATTGTGCTCGGCACATGGTATGTATGTATGTATGTATGTATGTATTTGATTCAGAATCTCACTATGCAGCTTGGACTCACAGTGATCCTCCTGTCTCAGCCTCCCCAGAACTGGGATTACAGGGGTGTGCCACCACCCCTGGTTTTGAGGCTGGTACAGCATACCTGGGGTTCTGGGGCTGGCACAGCATGCAATACCAGTAATTGAACTTGGGTCCTTATTCTTAACCATGTAGATGCTTAGTCTGCTGAGGTATCTCCCCAGCCCACACATTTTTTTTAAAAGAAATTTTTGGTACTGGGCATAAAAGCCAGGGGCTTATATTGAGTTATAATCAGCCTTTGCATTAAGCTATATATATCCTCAGCCATTAAAAAAAAAAAAAAAAAAAAAAAAAAAGCTATTTTATTTTGAGATGGCCAAGGCTGGCCTTGAACTTTTGATCCTCCTGCCTCAGTCTCCCAACTAGCTGGGATTACAGGCATGTGTCATGTTTTTGCCAAGCTAAAAATATAAAATCTTATGTCTAAGGAACACTATTGTGGCTAAATTCTCAGGAAGGCATTGGCAGGATTAAGATATAGAGGTAAATAGAGAAGGGAAAAAGTAAGCGAGGGGAGAAAAGCAAGGGGTAGGAAGCAAACAATAGGGCTGGGATGGGGTAGGAAGAAGCAAAGAAACAAAAATAAAGTATACACACTGTGGAGAGGGATCTAAATCTAAATAAAATGTAACCAGATCCTCTGCTTCAGGAGCTGTTTTATGGGGTAACACCCGCACTGTCCCCCTGCTTTGAGGTCTCCCTTGGAATCTAGTTCAGACACAGTTGATCAGCAGCTATGTGCATTTTCTGAGAAGCAGAGAGAAGCTGAGTGGAAAAAAAGAAGAAAAATATATTTCTCCCTCCCCCATTTTACAGCTTCAATCTAAATGGAATTCAAATTTTCTTCCCCTGAGAGTCAGAAGGAGGAAGTGGGTAGCGGTGGCCAGGGTGAATGGGATAGACAGCTCACAAGCTAAGTGCCCTGGCACAGCAGAGCTCATTTTGTTTTGCTGCTGGATAAAGAAAGGAACGGAAAGGCAGCATTCCGCTTTCTGAGTTAGGCTCTCTTTCAGGAAACAGTTCATAGTAATGTTAGTCTCTCCCAACCCTCAGCTTCCTGCCTGAACTCCACACTAAACCCTGCTCAGAGCTGTCTGTATCTCTTCCTCACTTATCCACCTGATTTCACCTCTTTTCTGGATCCTTAGCTGAGTGCTTTGTCCATGCCAACAGGGTCAAGAGAGAAGGGGAGGGCCAGGGAGGTAGCTCAGCAGACTAAGCATCTGCTTAAGCGAGAGCAGGGACCAAGGTTCAATCCCCAGCACCACATGCCATGCCAGCCCCACCCCTGGGTGTGACACTGAGCCTGCGACCAAGATGGGGTGTGGTGGTGACCATCTGTAATCCTAGCATTGGGGAGGTTGTAACAGGTGCATCTCTAAGAGTCCAAACTGAGCTGGGAGGTGGGGCCGAGTGGGAAGCTCTGAAAAAATGGTCACTATCCATCATGATGTGATGGGTAGAAAAAAGACAAGAAAAAGTATCTTACTTTTGTACTGCTAAGAGAAACCGTAGTGTCATTAAACAAAAATTACTCAAGCCTTTTTCCCTTTGTGATAACTCATCCCCCCTCCCAAAAATCCTGAGTGTCACAAAGATACAGTGACCTTGCTTTTCACCTGTAAATTATACTTCCAATAGCAAGCAGGTGGCATATCTCAACTTCACACACAAGCACAACTAAACCTTGGTATGCAAGCATAATTCTTTCTGGGAGCATGCTTGTAATCCAAAGTGTTTGATATCAATGTGAATTTCCTCATAGGAAACAATGGAAATTCAGATGATTTCTTCCACAACCCCAAAAATATTCATAGAAAAATATTAAAACACTATAATAATACAAAATAATAAAGAAAATACAAAATACAAAGAAATAAACTAACTTGTACTACCTTTGAAAACCTTCACCATAGCAGAAAATGCCCCCAACCCCAGCATACTTCAGTTGCCCTGGTGATAGTTTCTGTAGCAGTTCTGGTTGCTTCTGTTGCCTAGAAACGGCTGATCACTGTGATGCACACGGTAAGAATCAATCAAAGACAGTAATTACTCTACCTCTGTAGTGCCCCCCACACACACTAAATCCTCCCTTCCTGGGCCTTTCAGGCCTGACATTTTGAGGAAAAATTGATTCCTATCAGTGCCTGTCCAATGTTAAATAAACCTACCTCCAAATCCTGGATATCCTTTCAGTGTCTCTGCTTTGCTTTGCATTATGGTTGATGTGAGGAAGAGGTGAAAGTTATGTGAGGAAGAGGTGAAAGTTATTTTTTTTTTTTCTTTTTGAGACAGGGTCTCGCTATGCAGTTGAGGCTGGTCCTGAGCTCACTTTTGTAGCCCAGGCTGGTCTCAAACTCGCACCAATCCTCCTGTCTCAGCCTCCCGAGTGCTGGGATTACAGGCGTGTGCCACCACACCCCGCGCAAGGTGAAAGTTATTGTGTAGGGCGACTTGCACTTTCAGTAATGGAATTACTGCTATATATTGGCTTTCTGGAAATGTTTTCTTTTTGCGCAGCTTTGACTAGGAACCTAGCCAATTCCAGTGACACTTGATCTTGCCTCCTTTTGAGAATTTCACAGAAATGTGACATCACATTTTTGTTAAACAGATTCATTGATGAATACAGACTTTTCTGGCAGTGGTTATCTACAAAATTTTGCATTGCTTTCCACAATTTCAACATCTCCCTAATTTCATTTGAAGTGAAAGATCCACCTTTTTCTGCCCTTCCTCTGCAGATGAGATCTTTACCATAACTTCTTACTGTTGGAAGATGGGGGGGGAGGGGGGG
>PVJA010045499.1:0-15606 GCA_004027025.1 Myocastor coypus
GTCCTGGGATTACAGGCATGCGCCACCACTCCAGGCAGTCTCATCTTAAAAAAAAAAAATTCTTCTCTTCTTCTTCTTCTTCTTCTTCTTCTTCTTCTTCTTCTTCTTCTTCTTCTTCTTCTTCTTCTTCTTCTTCTTCTTCTTCTTCTTCTTCTTCTTCCTTCTTCCTTCTTTTTCTTTTTCTTCTTTTGTTTGTTTTTGTTTTTGTTTTACATTTCCAGGTGTTCTGTTGTATTGAAATTGTTCAGACATTCTGTCAAAGGAAAGCGGTTTATGTTCTCACAGATGCCAGGATCCCTCTGTTATTAATTCAAGAATAAATCTCTGGAAAGAGGAAGCACTTTAGTAACTGAAAATGAAATTGTGCCCATGCAGTGGAGAATGTCAACAAAGGTCTCCACTTAAACAAAGCCACATTTCTTGTGACGCATACTCACTGTTGGAACAATGCCAGATATCAAAATGAGTTTACGGTAATTTTTGGTATAACAGAATAAAATGTGGAACTCTACCTCCTATGGAAATGGAATTAAAGATTCCTTATTTAAGATAAAAAATGGAAAATGTGTGAGGCTTTATGATAAGTTCACTGGAAACACATCCTGGAAGCAGTTCTGGGATCTTATGTCTCATATCCCAGAGTGCAGAAGAAGGAACCTGGTGGAATCATCCAGACCCACAGCTGAGCACAGGTGAGGGGCACAGCCTCCCCAGAGATGCCAGTGGTCACTTCAAACCCACTCTTCCCTGCCAAAGTCCTGAATGCAGATGCAGCCTCTGGCCCTGTGCTTGGAGAAATGAGAGGAGCTGAGGTGGACCACAGTTTATTCAGAGTAACTCTCAGCTACACCAGCCCAACTGGAGAGGACAGGAAAACGGGATGAGAGCTGTGCTTGAACAATATTTTTAATATCAAAATATTATTGCTTATTGATTTAAATATTTTCTTAAATAAGAAAAGTTGTATTTACAGAGACTATCAGTTCTCCTTTGCAGGTTTGGTATCCCTGACTGATGCCAACTTAATCCCATTTATCCACACTTTTTCTTACCTCAAGACCAAGAGGAAAATAACCAGAATCCCTAAGAATATCTGTATTTAAAGAGCTATGAGAATTTAAGTAATAAAATAAAAGGAGTAATTAAGGAATTACATAATTTCTTATTAAAGTATAGGAAAATCACAAATTAAAGGTTTTGCTAGTGTTTTGGCTCATTTTTCATTTACTTAGTTACTTTGAGACATGAGCTTAGACGTGGGCTACATAAGTTGATCTAAAATTACATGAAGATTCATAAACATGCCATAATATAAAAAATTTAGAAAATAGTGAATAGACATGTAGGATAGTAGATCTTAATACTTATTACAAAGCTACCAATATAACACGGCAGTGGTATAAAAATAATAAAATGGTAAAATATAAGAAATAAAGAAAAGACTGAATATATCTAGATAGTTAAAATTTGATGAAACATTTTTAAACTGTAAAGAAATGATAGTCTTTTAAAATTTATAGTAAATAAGCATTAGCTTTGATATCTAACTCATCTTTGTCAGGTATAAAAATTACATGTTTTGTTATGTAGGTCTTGCTTCAACTTGGCTTTAACCACCCAGCAGAAAAGTTTAACCACGAGGCATAAAAAGTAAAGCTAGATTAGTATGCTTGGCTGTGAAAGGCTCAAGTCAACAGCTTCTAACATTGCCAGTTCTGAAAATAACCCTATTAAATGCAATATTGGTCTATCTATACAACTACTTTGTCTTAGCTCAATGAGAAGAAATATTTGTACCAATAGTGTTTAGAAGAGCTATCATGTCTGCATCTTGTACTCTGAACAACTACTATGAAGACAACAATATGCATTATATCAGTTATTATGGCTATCCTACTAATATGTTTTGAACTGTCTCAATATTATTTCTTATTAAAAGAAATAAAAAATTTGCATTAAATTTTTTTTTTTTTTTTTTGTGGAACTGGGGTTCAAACTCATGACCTTGCACTTGCCAGCCAGGCACTTGTGCCATGGAGCTATAGCTCCAGCCTCCCCAAATAGTTTTTTTTTTAATAAAGTAAGTTAAATAAAAAAGATATCTAACTCACCCTTTATTAAGTAGATTCCAAAGAGATGAAAATGACAGGGCCATTGCCAAGTTCCATGAGGGGCCAGGAGAATGGTTACATCACTAAGGAGAGAGACACAGGCTAGGGTGGGGCAGAGGAAGCTTCACTAAGTACATCGATTTTGACAAAGAATGTGGTAAGTCTTACTTTCAAGTAGATGTCTATTTATAAAGAAATAAACAGCATCAATAAGGAGCACTTTGGTGGGGAAATTTGAGAGGAAAGATTTATGATCAGCTCTGTGCTTTATGAAGATTAAAAACAGGCATGGAAAGGAGGGAAGAGCTGCCTAGCAGAGCACCTCTGGTGACACAGACCTATGGTGGAGGTGATTGTCAAACAGGCCGCAAACTCATGTGTTTGATGTTGTAGTGATGGAGACTTCAGAGTGGCTCTTGCCAGGAACAGTAACAAGTTCATTTGAATTTAAAGAAGATTCTATTGAAAGAATTTAAGTTACCAGGGTGGGGAATATAGCTCAGCAGTATAAGCACCTACCTGCCTGGCAAGCACAAGGTCCTGAGAGTTCAATCCCTAGTACCACAAAAAAGAGTTTAAGTTGTTATCTTAGGAGGTTCTGTGAAAGGAAAAAGGCTTAAATGAGGAAGCTCAGGCTCAGAGGGCAGTGTGTTCTGATGAGGCGAGGGTGGGTGTGCACGCTTCTCATAACCATGGTTTCCTTATCTGTGAGATGGAGTTAATGAGGCCCATTTCTTAGGACTCTTTCAGGTTCACAGGAAGCCATGCATTGAGAACAGAGATAGCCACAAGCTAAGTGTTCAAAAATGGGGTGTTTTCTCTATCCCCGATGCACACGTTTGGCTTCAGAGCCTTGATTCTGTAAGAAGAAATGTAATTCTCATAACATGTGTATATGAACCAACATTTTCAGTTCTCAGTCTTGTTTGTGCTGTGCACACAGAACACACTTCGCTCAACAGAACCCGAGATGGCCATTAGAGATGACTTAAACACGTCTTGAAAGAGGACGAGGACTTACTAAATGTATCTATAGAAGTCAACTGAAGTGAAAAACAATTTTGAACTTCATTGAATAAGAGTTCATCTCACTTTTCCAAGCTTGACAATAAAAATTTCCAGAGCTGATCCTTTTCAAATGATTTATTTGACCTTAAAAATAATCCAAAGTGATAGATACATCATGTTTCATTTCAAGGCTTGGTTGCCATCTTGAAACAAAATAGTAGTGAAGACTTATTTTTCTGCATTAGCTCATCCCTTAAAATTATTGATGATTTTTAATAAACTCTAATCGGTGAGTGTCTTCCAATAAGAAACATAGGCAGACAGTTCTCCCAACCACAATAAATAAATGATGTGATATGTGAGAAAGATCAAAAATCAAATATTTCTTCTATGAGCTATTTATGTCCACAGTCTGGCATAATTTTGACTTCGCACATGCATCATTTAAATAATACAAAATATGTTTTTCATAATATGGTGGATCAGTGGAAAATAATGAATTTTCTTGTTTGTAAAAACAAAAGGGCAGAGTTTGGAAGAGGCCTGTTGAGTTCATTCTGAAACAGATCCTTCTAGTGTTTTTACCATCTGTCATCCTTCTGTATTTGATGATCTTCTGATCTTTGGAGGTGAAATGTGATGCAGATACTACTTGACTTATACTGAACCCACAGGCAAATAAACCTGAGCAAGCCTCTGTTTCTGGTGAACAATAATTGTTTACCTTTTCTAAATTTCAATACGGGAAAGATGCTGCTATGTGGAAGTATCTATCTTTGGTGACTGACATGCTACACTCACCTACAAAATCTCCTTTCTGCCTGTTTCAGAATAACAAGCCCTAGCACCAGGCTCCCTGCCCATGAAAAAGAAAAAAAAATACGGATAATCACGAGAGCTACCATAACTCAGGCCTTATTCTCACTTTTATCTCTTTCAACTTCTGCTATTAATGATTATATCAGTCAACATTCACTTGGAATATTCAGAGTTAAATAATTCTGATTCATCTAGAATTTGAGTTAAAGTTTTCAAGGTTCCAATTGCTGTTCTATCAACTGCTGAGCCCACTAGTGACAAATCCCTGGATCAGTAAGTGGGCTCTGATCTAAATTGCCTTCAAACACATGAGACTGTACACGGATATTTCAGGTCTGAAACAGCATTTTTCCTAAGTCCCCAAAAGACTTATGCACATTTCACTATGCGAAATATATTTATCCCATCTCTAAACACTTTTAGTAGTTCCAGAATTATTGAAAACTTCATGTCTCAAATATTCTTTGAGATTCAAGGCAAAGTCTTAGCTGTGAGCCCCTTTATAAATCAAAAAGGCTAAATACTATTGACATAAATGGGCTAGGGTAAACATTGCAATTCTGAAAGAAAAATAAAAAACTCATAGGAAGATAGAAACAAGTGGGACCAAAACAAGTCAGAAAGCTCATGAGAGCAAAATTTAAATTATGTATTTTTGTGTCTGGCACATGGAACAAAACTGTGAACATGAAGAGCCATGGACAGTCTGCCCCTTATGACTGCTTTTAGGGTGGCTTTGCTGACCACCCAAGGCACGTGTTACACGTTCTTGTCTTCAGATTCTAGGGTCTCCACTGAATCTTTGGCTTCCTTTTCACATCGTCCCACGCTGTCATCAGGGAAAACATTGCCTGACTCCCCAGATGTTCTTCAGAAATTCAAGTAGAAGTCTCCCTCATGACACAGCTCCTGCATTCTGCCTGTAAAACCAGTACCAACTAGATGACACCTAAGTCTGCAGCCTTTTCAAGCAATAATTGGACCCCTTGCATCACAGCTGCAGAGGCCTCTAGTATCTAGATGCCTGAACACTGTGAAAGGAATTTTGGCAACCCACTTTCTTAGGGGAGCTTCTCAAGCAGAGCGCAGGGCTGGGAGCTTGCTTCTTATAGCCAAGTATTTCAATTCTAGACCAGTGAGCCTGAAAAGAGTGGGGTCTTACTGATATGCAGGATTCTCTCAAGGTATCTTTCCAAATCTAGTGATGCAAAGTTCTGGCCTCTTCCTAATTTTAGTATTTTTAACAACCAAGCTCTATTCAGCTCAAATTTTACAAGCCCTAACTTTTTAGGCCTCGATTTTATAGGCAGCAACTTTAAAAAAGCTTTCCTTCTCATCACCTGTGAAATTTTTCATATTATTCAGCTTTGAATTTGGGTCTTGCTTTTCATCATCAGTATCTAAAAATCACCGAGAGTACTGTGGCAGTTTCGACACTGGGTTGCCTTGAAAATTCCTCTTTCATATTAATTATTCAGTCACCCCTAATCTCAGTCTGCTCCAGTATGTCAGGGCATGAACAAAATATGGGTACATTTTTTGCTAGATGTAACATACATGGTTGCAAGTTCAACTGTCAATGGAGTCATTGCTCCTAGCTGAAACTGCTCAAGCCAGGGACTTTACCACCTGCACAAACAACCACAGAATTCTTGGCTTGTTGCTGGCTCCCCAAAGCTTTCATATGGCGATGTAGCAGCTCATCTGGGTCCTTTTGGTAACTGAACTAAGTTTTCCTCTCCAAGTAATCTTTTTTTTTTTTTTCTTTTTGAGACAGGGTCTCACTATGCAGTTCAGGCTAGCCTTAAGCTCACTTTTGTAGCCCAGGCTGGTCTCGAACTCACATCGATCCTCCTGCCTCAGCCTCCCGAGTGCTGGGATTACAGGCGTGCGCCACCACGCCAGGCTCCAAGTAATCTTTCTCGTCCTCACACACTGCAACACGGATGGGCTTACATTATCATAAAATACAAGGGCAATGCATAAAATTGTCAGACATTCATACCTGACATATTGCGAGAATCCAGCGATACCATTAAGCCTTACTATTAATCTTGTTATCAAGCAAGACAAAATTACTTTGCTAATATTTTTAATCACACCATCCCAGTATGTCATATAGAAAATTAAAGCTGCACAGACTATATCAAAACCATGTATTCCTTCAGGAAAAGTGATTCTTAAAATTTTGAGAATTTTATTGTTCTTGTCTAAAAAATGCATCAATCGCATTACAAGAAGCTGCCATGTGGTTCTCCAGCTTTTCCTTGTATTATGTGACGAGCATTTTCTATCTCCGTCAATACATCTGCATGACGTGGATTTCCAAGGCTGCATGGGCTTCCTCCTTCAAACGCAGTAGGAATCATATGTCTCTTTTCCTACATTTGCCCTTCAGTTTAAGTCCTGAAAAGCTGATGGGACTCACCCTAGGGGGTTCTCTGCAGACCCCTCATTACTTATCCACAGAGCTCTGCAGAGCACTAGGGGAGACAATTTTGCAGCATCCTCACCACTTTCAAAGATAGGACTAAAGAGAAAAAAAACCCTTTCTTCCTTTTTATATTAATACATATCTGCAGTACAATGTATTTCCATTCCTTGTGTGGACTTGGTACAAGTACACAATACACATTAATTCTTTTTATCAGGCCTTTTCCTTGCCCTTCCTCCAGCTTTCCAAAATTTTAAGTAGCGTTCGCTATTCTTTTTATTATTAAGCTTCCATAATTAACGTTAAGCCTATTTTCTCCTGTGGACTCCTGAAGATGTTACACACGATTGCACGTGCTGTCTTCCTTACCAATTCTGAGAAGTGGGGATACCATTATCTCCCCATGGCAGACAAGAGCAGGGAGAAAAAATTGACTCATGCCCTACCATACAGCCAGTGCCTGTGGAAACAAGTGCTCTCTGAAGAGGAATCTCAGTAACTGAGCTACAAAGTGGTGACAATGGAAACCCTCATCACTTTTCAGCATTTGCACTGCACCCCTGCACACACTGGTGCTCGAGGGTCATCAACCCTTGCTTCCCGATTCTTTGCCTCCTACCTTGTTTCTATGATAGCTTCTGGCTTCTGAGATTAGGCCCTGACCAATGTCATACCTAGGAAGGGTGTTTCCATAATACTCTGCTCTCCACACTCTGCCCAACATCCTAGACTTAATAAGTAATCAAAGTGTGCATTGAGGTTTATTCTTTGGAAATCCGTAGTCTGTATGTTTTATTCTGTTGTAATAGCTCCATCTCTTGTAGCACTTCTACTTAGGCTACACCCTCTCCATGCATCCCATCCATGGCATTCATGCTGAAGCACATTTGTAAGAGCAGAGAGGCCTTGCCCAGGGCCTCACCCAGGAAAGACCTCTGTGGTCTTCTTAAATGCTGCCCCTGGGCCAGAATGTCTACTAAGATCCTCTTTCAGGAGGGGTGCTCAGTGAGGCCTCTCCCTGGCTTCAGGACCTCTGCTCAGTCTGTTCTCACAGGTCTGCTGGTCAGGGCAGTCGGTCTGGACCAGACATAATTGGCTATAATGTCACAATGCATTTGCAAAAGTTCACAGATTCTAAAAGGACTCAAAATGGCACCAAAGTCCCATTGAAATGACATCAAACTTCTTTTTTTCTTTAAACATGTCACAGACACTCTCTGCATCCATTCTTTTTTTCCATAAGCTGATTTATTTGCAGAGTTTTATGACGATCCATGAAGAGATGAGCTCATGGAATATGTAACATAGGCTAGCAGTGTGTGGGAGCAACACCGACATGAATTCCATCCTGTCCTACCCAGCAGTTTTGCCCCAGATGCTTCATGACTACTGGAAATCTGTAGGGAGTGAAATCATAGAACTTGTCTTCTCTTAGAGATAATCAGATGGTTTGAAGAACTTAGTATCTAGACTGAAACCCAAGTCCACAGGAAATGGTGCCAAGTAAAACATGTGGGCACAGTTACTGGTATCTGGAGTGCAGCTGACAGGCATCAGACCCTCTTTCTTGTTTGCTCTGATAAGGAAGTGTCACCCTGAGGATCCTGGGAAGACCACAGACCACAGGTTTGAGGCCGCATGGGGTGGCTTCATGTGAGGAGGGTTAGGTCATACACATGTTCCGAGATGTAACTGCTTATTATCTAGTTCCAGTGATTTGATAGGCTACAGGGGTTGCAAAGAGGTTACTAGGGCTACATTTATGCAACTACTTTGAGGACTAAAGGAGAGGACATGGAATTTTATGTAGATCTTTTTTTTTTTTTTTTTTTTTTTTTTTTTTTTTTTTTTTTTTTTTTTTTTTCACTTCTTACTCTGTAAGTAATTTTAAACAAAGATTTCTGTTGTTTTTGTTAAGATAAATAGCAGAGCCTCAGAAACCTAATTTACAGTTTGTCAGTACTGGACTATGTATGAAAAAATCCACAGAAGTGGCAATGGATGTTCTTTTTCTGCTCCTAAAGTGTTAGGAGCTGCTGAAGCTGTCAATTGATCATATGTGAGAGGGCAGGATGAGGCCTCAGTGCCTAAAACTGGCAAACTATCTCATTCTCGAGAAAAGCACCTTACCTAGACAACATGGGCTATTAGTACCTAGGTCACATTGTGTCATTTAAGTTTTCTAAGGCATAAATAAATGCCCTCCTTTGGTTGGGGGTATTGCCAACTAGGCAGATGGGTACCACCTGACCCAGCGCTGGTCTTCTTGTCTATTTTTTTCATTCCTGCTGCCCTCTCTCCCTGGAATACAATGAGTCACACCAAGAAACAAACAAATTCCTGCACTAAAGTAATATTTTCTCTTCATATTTAACCTAGGTATAACTAAAAAGGAACAGCTCTGTATTAGTGAAGTCTGCTACCGAGGCCAAAAACCTGATGCATACAACTTAGGGAAGAAACGGTTAATTTGGCTCTTTGTTCCCGCTGAGGGTTGGTTGGATCCAGGCCAGCAACAGCTTGGCAGAATCCCATGGGATGGTCTAAAGCCCCTCCTTGGGAAAGCTTGGGCGGCTTCAGGGACCGCGGTTCGATCCCCGGCACCACATGCTGCACCAGCCCTGCCCTCAGGGCAAGCTGAGCCGGCCATAAAAATGAGTGAATAAACAAATAAAGGTTCTAAAAAAAAAAAAAAAAAGAATCCCACGGGAGAGCAGAGCTGCTCGCTTCCTGGAGCCTGGGAATCGGGGCATGGGAGGCGTGGTGGTGATAGACACACCCCCTGAAGAAAGCCGGGCTGGGGGCTTCCCTGCGGCAACTGGGCTCCACGCTAAAAAGAATATTCAGCAATGAGTATCAGTATGAGGGACATAGTTTTCTGAGATCTAGCCCCTTTCCAGGAATCTCTGGTTAAATTCTTAATCAAGTGGTCCATAGTTTATAACAAAATCAAAATGTTCAACAAATAAAAGGTATCTTTTGTAACAAATGCTTTAATTAATCTGTGAAACAAGGAGAAACAGTGTCATTCTCAGAAGGAAGAGTTGATGAATATTTGTAGTCATCAAGTTCTATCTGGCTAGGCTGAGGGCCCAGGAAGAAGGGTGAAGAGGCTCTCAGCTATAGGAACCTCAGGGGATGCCAGGCCAGGATACAGAGGGGTCTTCTGGGGTATTTGGAGAGAGACGTGATTACAGGACGTTGTGCCTAGATCAGGCATTTCTGAAAGCCAGCAGCACACAGTGCCATACTCCTGGCTGTGTGACCCCACACTAACCAGTTCTTTTGCTCAAGTAAAAGATACAAATTTTGTTATCCTATTTGCTCTTAGACTCTCTAAGAAGACCTTATTTCTGCCACTCTATGAAGATTATTCAAATGATCTCAAGGGGCAGTGGTCCCAAGTTGCCAGTCTTCCAGGACTTCCTGTGCCCTGTGGTCTTCTCCAGAGGAGTGCTATCACTGGCGTCTGTGCCACTAGACCGACATGACACAGGTCAAACCCCTTAATGGCCCAATGCAGAGTGAACCTCCAGTAGCTGCATGATCGATGGAGCCCCGTTAGGTGTGGAGAGGAAGTGTGTGTATTCCACAAGTCCCTTGTCTCCGTTGGGCTGGCTCTCCCAACGCCAGCCACCACCTCAGCACAGTTCTCCCCAGGCTGACACACAAGAAATCAAGACAGAGTCTGGGAGCAGTTCAGACACGTAGTGGAGAACAAAAGGTGAGACCAGCGAAAGTCCTGAAGGGCAAGCAAAACAGGCAACTCAGGCACACAAGAAGCCTTGGTGTGGGTGGTCAACATACAAGCATCTTGGGAATCTGAAGCCAGAGGGCAGCAAGTCCAAGACTATCTAGGGCAACATGATGCTTCACCAAGAACTTACCTAAAAGTAAGAAAATAATAAGAAAAAAATAATTTGCTATACAGCTCAGTGTGAAAGCTCCAGGTTCAATTCCCAAGACTGTGAGAAGAAAAAAACCAAAAAGCTAAAACAATGTTTTGGTGAGAACTTACTCTAGCAGAGTCAGACTGTCTCTACCCTGCTGTGATGAGCTATAGAAAATGACTGCTAAGTCACATCCCTACTCTTGATGGGAAAATTGGCCGAGCACATTGAGCCGTGGACTGGTGGGCAGGTGGATGAATGCTTTTGCCTCCTATTTTGCTCTAATTTTCAGAGGCTCAGCAGTAAGAAAACCATTACCTCGGGGAACAGAAACCCATAAGCACCTACAGTGTCAAGAAAATTAATTGCATTATGCGTTGTGAGCATTCACAAGTGTTTCTCTGAGTTGTTCTTGTGGCTTTATTAGTCGGTAATCCCTCCTTAGAGATTTCATAATTGCAGCCAGCTATAAGTCATAGGTTGTCGTGAAATCCACTCGTATCTCAAACCGCGCTCTTCAGGGTCAGCTGCTCTCCCGCGCCTCACTTCTTTCTCCAGGTGAGCGCTCTTCTCTGGTAGAACCCCATGGAACTACGGATCCTGTTCATCTAGATTAGACAAACATAAGACAATATGAGGGGAAATTCTAGTGCAGACACATTTAATAGTAGAAAGTCCTGACTTTTTAGCCCTCAGGAGGGTTTTAGAGGATTCACATCAAGGCTCTCTTGGTCTGCAGAAGAGACAAATAATTTGGTATAGGCAAAGAAGAGCTCTCTTACATCCTCCTGCCAGAGGAAATTAATTTCTCCAGAGGAAATTAATTGTTCCAGGGCACCCCAGAATTCAGGCCCTGGGGTGGCCATGCACAGGGCATGGAGGGCACAGTGGGATCTGGAAAACCCTGAAAGAAGATCTGGGAGGTAGAACCTGGTTACCAGATCTCTGGATCTGCAGGAGCTGCCTCGGGCCTGGAAGAGCAGGCTCTGAGCTGCCCTGGAATCCGAGAAGGAGCCTAAGCTGATGCTGTCACTTCAAACGTTTGGAATAAGCTGGGTGTGTAAGATGTTAGCATTGTTAGTGATCCGGGAGAGCTTGGAATATCAGAAAGGACAGGGCTCTTGATAGATATTTATGGGTTGTCTGTAGATACAATTTTTTTTTTAAAAAAAAATTCAATCTGTACCTGTACAAGAATGTGAAGTATAACTGAATAAACATCTATCGCCAATTAGAATTATTCCAAAGTTATTATAAAACATTGCGCTTATGGCATGGAATAATCAGTTCAGTTGTCAAACCGAAGCCGGTCACACCGCGGTAGAAGCAGAGGCAGGAAGTGGGTCGGGGCTGTTCTGTCTCGTGCACAGAGCAGCCACAGCCCGCTTTTCGGTGTAGAATAACACAGGTATGAAGCGCCGTGCCCGTCCAGGCTGCGCAGTAGTACACCCCAGAGTCGCTTGCTTCCACATTCCGCACTATAAGTTTATTTGTCTTTCCTGAGCCTACATAAGCATCATATTTCCCTGACTGTAGTCCTGAATCCCACACAGCTTTGGAATAGGACAAATCATAATAGAGAAGGCGTCGTGGGGCTCTCCCTTCTTGAAACTGGTACCAGTGGATGTAGCTGCTTTGTTCATGGATAGCACAAGTGATTTCCACATAGGACCCACGCCGGCTGTTTATTACCGTTATTCCCTCTTCCATGTTGGAGGATGTTTGACTGCCTGCTGGGAAACAGCCCAGAACAATAAAGAAGAGTTAATAGCATTCTTTCACATGGCTTGGGGGAAAAAAATACCTCACAGCCAGCTGCACACTTACCAGGAGTCAGGAGAGCTAGAAGCAGGGCCACAGCCCACAGCATGCCTGCTTCTCCTGGACCTTACAAGCAGAGGAACCAGAGAAAAACCGAAAGGCCTCTTTCAACACAAATCCTACACCAAATGAAGGGATCCCTGCAAGACTGAGCTGACACCGGTCTTCCTGACTGAGTAGCAGGCGGGAGCAGGAGCTGAGGATCTTTCTTAAAAGACAGCCTAGGTAAAAACCAGAGGGGCGTTACTGGGAGGAGCCCCTGCTTCCGTCTCTGTTCGCTCCTGTAGCGCCTCCCTGTGGCCGCCGGGAGCAAATCCTCACCAGAGAAAGAGAAGCCCTGTACCCTGAGAGCTCTGCGGCAAGGCTGACTTTGCTAAAGTAGAGGCAGAACGAACCCGGGTAGCGAGAGCCACTCCCTCGTGAGAACAGTGACTTCTCTGCGTTCAGTCTCTCTGCGTTAATTCTTCTACCGTGTTCTTGTCCTGAGATGAAAGCTTTCCATCATTGACCCCAAAAACTAACTTTATCTGTGTATAGACTTGGGCAGCCACAGAGACCCTGATAATCACTGCCTCCAGTTTACTAAGGCAAATAAAATTAATCATGGTGGCTGCTTGCGACCCTGGCCAAAGACATTGGACAAATATATGTGAACAGACCCAGGGCAATTATTTCAACAGCTTTCTTCATCAAGTGAAAATGATCATCACATAGAATGCAAGATTTAGTTTAAAAAATTTTACAGTATGCCAGTCCAAGAATTATTTTCCACACACTTAATGCTTTTCATAAATGCAAATGAATATGTACATGGTTTATTTATTTTTTCACATATTTTTATTAGCGTACACTGGTCTTAGAGACTAGTGGATTTCATTTTGACAGCTTGGTATGTGTATACTAAATATTTCCATTATTTTAACCCCTTGTGCTACCCTCTCTTTTCACCCCCCCCATTTCACATTGATGAAGTCCTCCATGCCTGGACTACATTTGATCACTTCTACCCCCTACTCCTCTGTACCCCTAAAAGTGTACTGACTTCTGCATTTCATTTGGATTCATTGATGGAAAGACAACTGATCAAACTAGAGTAATGAAATAATGACAGCATTTAAAGGTGACTATCCAGGTTTTCTCCACATTTATTCATAATTTAAAATATATGGTTAAAATATCCATCGTGGAATGTTGAAGGACTGTCCCAGACAGTCATGGTTTTGATCTCACTCAGATAGTTCATCTTTTGTTGCAATGAACTCTGGGAAGTCAGACAGGTAAGGAATTTGGGCTTCTCATCCTCTGCCCCAAGGGACCAGGTGCACAGGGACAGGCATTAATGCCACAGAAGCCGGATAGCAGAGCCCTAGGGCACCTGCAAGAGGATCCCCTAGGTCCTCATGAACTGCTACCTAGAGCCAGGAAGGTCCTGCCTGGGACAGAGGCTCAGGCTGGAAAGTAAGAGAAGAGAGTGTTGTGGTCACAGAGGAGCATGACAACACTCTAAATGTCAAAAACAACCAAATTGTCAAGTAGGAAGCTACCTCTAGCAGAGTATGAAAGCTGAGGGCTTACAAGAAGCCAACACTTGAGTGAGAGGAGAAAGATCTTTGGGAAACTGGAAAATTCAGGAAGACCCACAGGTGTGTGAGACATCAATATAGAATGAAGCTGTATATTCAGAGCAGCCAGACTGACTAGGTGTTCAATAACTTCTCCTCTGGGAATTGGCTCACTCTATGGGAAGACATACTCTTCATGAACACTTCCCCACTTGCAAATAGGTGCAACCAAACTGTAAGTACAAAGCATTCAGATTTATCACTCATAAATCACATACAAATTACAGGTGAGATAGGCCATGAAGACCAGGGCCTGTAAGTGAAAACTGGTAGACTTCATGAGGAAAAGCATGTGAATTTTTAGTCACTGAAATGTTCAAAAAAGAGATAATGAGGAAATGTCTTAACTGTGTATTGTCTGTGTGGCCATTATATTTGTAGTAGTGTTTGATACCACTTACAAAGTAAGAAAAATCTTTTAGTAGAATAAAAGATAGTTCATATTGAGGTGGTATTCACTGAATGAACACATCTCATTTTAAGACCATGGCTCTGGGTTAGATGCTCTACCACCTCTATTTTATCACCCTGGCCATGTCAGCCCATCGCATAAACCTCAGTTTCTAACCTGCGAAGCTCAGAGCTACTTGAAACCTCAAGAAATATTAAAGTAAGGATTAAATGAGATTATATAGTTAGAGTGCTCAGCACGGCACCTACCAGGGAGAGAGGACCTAACTTATCATTCTTCATTATAATTCTATTATACACAAAATTCAGATGGATTCATTGTGCACACTCTAAGTAATAAATGAATAAAAGCATCAAAAACATTAATTGTATGAATTTTTGTACTTCTAATCTTGATGTATGTGCATTATTTAAATTAAAGTGTGAAATCTATTTGCTAGAAAATGAAATGGTGTTTAAAATTTATAAAGCTTAATGCTTCTGCCGGGCGTGGTGGCTCACGCCTGTAATCCCAGCACTTGGGAGGCTGAGGCAGGAGGATTGGTGCGAGTTCGAGACCAGCCTGGGCTACAAAAGTGAGCGCAGGACCAGCCTCAACTGCATAGCGAGACCCTGTCTGAAAAAGACAAAACAAAAACAAAACTTAATGCTTCTAACCGCAAGATAAAAGCACCAAATTTTAATAAACCGTATATTCTCTGAGTGTGGTGATACATAGATTTATCACTAGTAAATTGAATAACAGATTTCAAATACATGAGGCAAAGTAAAAATATTCAACATAACTAAGTATGATTTTGTTCGTGTAGTTGACAAATAATGAAGAATGGAGTCTGAAATCTCTACAAACATCCTGTCTTGTAACTTTGACCTTGCACACAGGCAAGGGTTTTCATAAGCAAATAGAGACTGAGAAGAAAAACAGCTTCAAAAATTAAAAGCTACAAACTAAAAGGAAAGCAGCTGCCTACCCACCACAGGAAGCATGCAGCATAATTACTGCAAAACTCTTACAACTTTGGATGCAACAATAAGAGCTGCAGTACTGGGCACCAAGACTGGGGAGTCATGCAAAGCTTTGATCTGGCCCCACGGAGGGCTGGAACCCCTGGCACTTAGGGACAAAGCCATGGGCATCAAAACAGCTGCACTTTGCAATCACTGGTCCTCATCTGCATTGGATCACAGAGCATCCAGACGTACTTATTCCGTGCACTGCAGCTGTGTCGGGGTCTTCATGAGGTGCCTGGGGACACAGCTTCTGTATGGAAAGAAGGCCAAGGTGGGGCTGGGTGTGGTGGCGCATGCCTGTACTCCCAGCACTCGGGAGGCTGAGGCAGGAGGATCAGTGCGAGTTCGAGACCAGCCTGGACTACAAAAGTGAGCTCTAGGTCAGCCTCAACTGCACAGTGAGACCCTGTCTCAAAAAGACAAAAAAAAAAAAAAAAAAAAAAAAAAAAAAAAAAAAAAAAAAAAAAAAAAAAAAAAAA